>JAIPRL010003874.1:16793-42867 GCA_025469235.1 Pemphigus obesinymphae | reverse complement strand
ATAATAGGTGTTTAAGCTCTAAATCTAACCAAAATGCCATAATTTCAATTTTGCGTTGTACAATTTTGCTATATTGCCAATTAGATGGACGGAGACAGAAAATGCGGGTATAGCATCCTCTTAATAAATTTATAATCAATCTAGAATGAAATATATTACATAATGATATTTATAACTGTAAACATTTTTTTTTCGCTACTACTAGGTACGTATTAATTATGTTATCACTGCAATTTAAATTTATTTTTAATAAAATCTACTGTATTATTATTCGTTAAACGATATCGTGTTTTTACTTGACTGCACTATGTATTTTTTTTTATTCTATTCGTACCTATTGATTTTGTTTGAGTTTTAGGTACTATATATATAGTCAGTGGTGTTTGGAAGGTATAAGGCGTATAACCAATACGCTATTTTCATCCATATGGTGTATAGTTTATGAGAAATTGATGATACCATTGATTATATATTATAATATATAATCAATAATGATAGGTACCATAGAGTAATATACCAAGATAATATCTTAAATTAAATTTAATTATTTTAAATCGTGGTACCTACGTACACGGCCCGATCTACCGTATCTTTTACGACAAATATAATAACTGTTTATAGTTATTATTATAAAAATAAACGAAAACATTATTTTTTTTTTTGACTATTTAAAATTAACCTTATTAAAATATCAACAAAAACGAATTTCCCATCTGCAGTAAAAATATGTTTACCCATCCTACCAATCACGGTGTAGTGAAAATTAGGTGATAACACTAAACCTGATAATAGACAAAACAGACGCTGTAGTAAGTTCTTGACGGCATTTTTGTAGTTCAAATGAATTCCATCGGTAGCGCCCATTAATCGAAGGCTTATAATTCCTCGAGTTACATGGTCTTTCATGCAATATTTTATTTATATTTTCTATTGTATTTAGATTTTTATTTATACAACAGATATTTCAATATGTTCCTACTCTCAAGACTGAAACGTTGCTATTCAGACTTGAATGACAGAGGATTTTCAAAAAGTGTTTTCATACAAAAAAAGGTACACACATATTATGTACCTACCTAAGTATAAAATAGTATTGTCTATTAGTAGGTACGTTAATGTAATTACCTATACTTAATCATTTATAACTACAGAAAAATTACAGAAGCTAATAACTCGTATACTGTAGTCTGTAAAAAATAATTAGTAACGGTGCTCTCAAAATATTATAAAATAGTAGAGGAGCTCTGTCCCCCTGTGCACACCTCCCCCGTTAACGTTAAATTATAACGTTAACGGAATAAAATCGATAACGTTATAAAACGAAAAACGTTATAACGGAAAATAAACCGTTATAAAACGATTATGAATTATATTAATATTATTTTTAAATCATGTTAAATAATCAGTATCACCCAAAGGCCAAATTAAAACACAAGTATTTTAATGTCCATATGAAAACGACTAAATACATCAAGCGTTCGGGCGCGATCTTGTGCTAATATTAATAGCTAAACACGCATTTGTTGTTTCTGTCTACCCAACAGGTAATATAGCAAAATCACACTACGTAGAATGTAAATTGCAGAATTTTGGTTAAATATACAGTATAAAAAACGCAAAAAAAAAAAAATAACGTTATAAAACGAAAAATTTTATAACGCAAAACAAAAATAACGTTATAAAACGAAAAACGTTATAACGCAAAAATTTAATAGCGTTTTCAAGCCCTACCTCGAGGTCTCATGACAACATATATTTTAAATTATAATGTGTGCATATTTCCCGAAAATAGTTTCCTATCAATATTTCTAGAAGCTCTAGGATACCTACAGGCTAGAGGCTTAATACTGCGGTTGTGGGTTGCATTGTAAACACAGTATAATAAATAAATAACGGTATAGGTATAGGACACTTATTATAAAATTATAATTATTCATAAAATCCGGTACAGCCAGACTTGAGTATTTATCATAAAGCCGCCGCGCCGGCCTGTCCAAACAATGACAACTCGAAAATTTTCCAATTTGGTCCATAAACGTTTCATTTGCAAAAAAAAACCGACTTAGCTCGGGTATTGTAAAATATCGAACTAGCCATGCCCTATTTTAGATTAAATTCGAAAATGTACTGTCTTATTACTTATAAGTTATATTATCATCGTCAATGGGATTGTGGAAATATTCGATTAAATTACTGAAGAATATTTGATATTTTAGTTATTTCTATATTTTTTCAGTTATTTTTCGTTTAGAATAAAGATTGACCCAAATTAAATTGAGAAAATCTTGTCTATCAAAATTCTTCCATCAATACTTGAAGAAGACAAGTTACATTCAGCTGACCAGAGAATTGGTTAAAGAATTTATTGAAATTATAAAATTTTAAATTTGTCATATAAACAATAAAAAAAAAAAAGTAACTGGCCGTGTTTAGGTAGGAATATAGAATGTTATATCGAATAACGTGTGATTGTGTGACTACTCTTTTTGGGTGAAGCGTTAAATATTATTCTACTGTATTATCTCATCTTTACTTATAAATAGGTACCTACCTACTTAATAACGAAAATACGCCACTAGTTATTTTACTCAACTTATTTTAATAGGTATCTATATTATAATTTGAAAAATAGTACCCACACAGCACAAATATATCTAATGGATATACTTTATAAATATCCAATGGATATTTTTGTATGTCCATTGGTTGTGTATTATTAGATATCCAAATATCCGCTTTTTTCAGTTATGGATATCCATAAGCAATATCTAATAGATATTTATAAACAATATTCAATGGATAAAAATAAAACTATAATATATAAATCAATAGAATTTCTGAAATATATTCAACGTTTACATTGTCAACGATTGTTTATAGTATTGACAGACAATATATTAGGTATTATATATACAAAGACATAATATTATGTTCTGTGCCATAGAGTACCTAACTGCAGCATATTTTATATTTTATTAGGTAGGTATCTACATTTTATATCATATACGTAGGTATATCCACGACTTAAGGACTCCCTCTGAAATTTCTTCAACATTCGATGCATTTTTTATGTAAACTATTGGCTTTTAGCATCAATATCAATATTTGTAATCATAACCGTAAACCGGTCAGTTAATGAACCACGACACTTTAAAAAAAAACATATCCCTACCTAGTTACGTAAGTTAGTAGTAAGTATAAGTACTAACGTAGATGGTGATTTACCTAAATGCAACAATAAGACTTGTCAAAACAGTCATATAGGTAATTATGTGCATAAAATACAATGGTATGCGGAAAAAACATTGATACAACTATAAAAAGCATTGTCAAAGGACAAAGATAATGCAATAGAATTTTTTTTATCATTATATATAACTATAATAGACATACAGTATTATTATATAGCATTTATAGTAAACACTAATATGTAGAATGTAAATACTATTGGTATATACCTATAGCTTTAATAATAATTATTATTATTATTTATTTTGTATACAAGAATTATTAAATATTATAGGTACATTGAATAAGGAATTAATAATAAATATATGTACATAGTAGTACCATTGATTAAATATAGGTAGTCAATGATAATACTCAGATTATTCGGTTTATCCGAATAAAATAGATAGGTACCTTATACTTAAACTTATGACTACCTACCTAATTATATATTAAAAGTTCTCGACTTTATTTTCTAATTTTCTAATTGTAATTTATACTTATACTGCTTACAACAATATAACATTTAATTTTGATTTGATTTATCTGAAATTGTTTATATATATCTCGCATTAAGGCCCCGCAATTCGCAAATGCTCGGGCCGACACTGTTGCTACGAAACACAAGATGGCTTGGTAAAATTAATTTATTATTAACACTTAAATTTTCATGAAATGTTATTATTGTTTTTGATATTTATAATAGAAAACTGAAACAAGTTTTCAGAAAAAAACACTAGGTAACTACGTCACAATTATGTTCTCTTTTATTATTGTGATTCTATGTAGTAACAAAATTTGGTGTTTTTGGAATTATAAGCGTTATAAAGATAACGCTTGGCGCGTTTTTATGTTCGCGTAATCACAGAATGCATAATAGGTAGGTACCTACGTCATGTTATGTTTCTCTAAACAAATATCGTGATCGCACAACAATTAAAAAAAGGTACCTACCGACACCAATTTATTTTTAATATATAATGAAATATTTTTAAATTCTTGGATTTTCATGTTTCTTCATCAATTTCATAAAATTTGTCCATTTAACAATCAAATTTAAAGTACTTAGGTACCTACTAGATTTATCAACTACAATTTTAAAGTCAACTAAATTAAATTAATATTCTCATAAATTATAATATTTAACATGACATTTTCAAAATAGTTTTTTGTCATGGATGTAGGTATGATATTTCTGACGAAGTCGTGTGTGTGAATATAGTTGTGAAGCATAGATATAAAAGACAAAGGATCATTTTTTGTCCCTTTACCATCAATTGTTCAGAACATTAGTAATTCACAAATTATATTATTATAATTGTTTATTATATTATTATTGAATTTATTCACCGTGTTACACTCATAAATTATGTGAATGCTTTATTTTGCGACGTTATAACATCACCACAATTACGTAGGTAGTGTTGTACTGTTGTTATCTCGATATTATTTTATCAGTTGACTACTTGACCGTCTTGACTGCTATTACATTATTTGGATAAACTCGAAGTGAAGTGTTTGAATTTTACATTAGATTATATCATATTTATAATTGTTCAATTTAAATTTAAAGTGGCAAATTGTATTTACGATTTGTATTTGAATTGAACGTTCGTCATTGATATTATTGCATGTGTACTTAGTGTTTTTGAATCAGTGTTTTGTGCGGTATCTAATATTAAAGATCAATAACCATGTCATCGTGTATCGTAGAGAAAATCAAAAAGTCTGTGGGCATCATTGGCTGTGGGGCATCCGGTTTAGCGGCTCTAAAAAATTTTGCCTCTGATGATTCGCAGTTCGAATGCATAGCGTTTGAACAAACCGACAGCATTGGAGGTACATGGGTGTACACGAACGACGTCGACACGGACCAGTATGGCTTACCGGTTCACTCTAGCATGTACAAAAGCTTGAGGTACGTGTTAACAAAATGTGATGTATATACCTACATAGGCATTATGTATATCTTGAAATAATATACAATTAGATCAAACTTGCCAAAAGAAATTATGGAACTAAGTGGATTTCCTCATAAAGGTGTTGGTGATGCATGCTACTTTCCTGCTGCATACATACAGAAATACCTGAATGATTTTACCGACAACTTTAATTTAAGGCAATATATTAAGGTAGATAGACAAAAATATAACAATTGTATCAAATATCTAACTGATGCATATAATTAATGTGAATTTTGTTACCTATTTAGTTTCATCATCATGTGGAAAAAGTAAGCCCTATAAATAACAATCAATGGGAAGTAAATGTTATTGATCTGCATCAAAAAAGTAAAGAAACTCTCATATTCGATGCGTTAGTAATATGTGTTGGGTAAGTGGTACACATACAATGTTTTGAAACAAATTTACTTTACTAATGCTATTTAATTTTTAAAAAATTAATTCACTTTACCTATTGTAATAATGTAAAAATTGGGTAATTATATTTAATATAAAGTTATGTACCACAAATTAAATTATTTTATTTATTTTATTCTGAGCGACATTAATAATGATTTGGTTTTATAATGATTTATTTCTGTTTTTTTTTTTTTTTTTTTTTTTATGTCTATATCTATTCATTATTTCGGGTAGAAAGAATCATGTAGGAGTTAGGAATACAGTGATTTTTTGATAATAAATTAGTGCTAGTTGGTACTTTAGAGTGGTTTTCAACTTTACCAGTAATTTACTTAAACATAAAGGAAAATTACCTTTTTCAACCAAAATATCTATTTAATTAATGCTGGAAAATAACAAATAAATAAAATTGTTATAGTAACTGGTTTGTTTTTAATAATACTATACCAAACTTTACTTAGAATAATCTATCAAATGTAATGATTTATCTTTGCTTTAAAATTTAAAATAATAATATACAAAATACACTGTCCTGTCCAAAGACAGAAGAAATATTCGACCAACTACCACCATCTGTATCTGGACGACTTTTGTTATATATCAGAATAATATAGTGTGTTACAAAAATAATAATAAATAGATATAGATAAATAAATGGTATAATTTATATATATTGAGTTAGGTAATAAAAGTTCTTTACAAACAATGTGATTAATCAGAATAAATAGGTATTAAATAGAGAAAAAAATTAACAATAGGTACTAGGTAATAATTAAAATAATATCTAGTACCTAATAAAATTGTGTTTATTTAATTAACTTATAGTAGGTATTCATCTAAGGATGTAATTAAAATGTTACTTCATAAAAATAGAGGAATTTATAATAATATATCTCTATACATATAATATATATCATAAAAATTAATTGTAACGGCCAATGGCCTTAGTTGCCGCAGTATGGTTTAAATAAAATTTAAAAAAAAGAATAGTACCTAGTAAAATATATTTTATGTACCTTCCTTAAGTATTTTATCTTCATTTAAATTAATAACACCATGAGAGCATTCTTGAAATTTTATTTACAAGGTTTTTTACTAATTAGGACTATTTTCAAATTTTACATTGTTGGCTACAATTTCACAATTCAATTAGTCATTACTAAAATCCTGGATTTGTATGTATTTGAAAATATTAAAAGTGTATGCATTCAATTTATGCATCAAAAGTCTTAAAATATTTACTTAACATGTGCATGAAATTGTTAAGAAATATTCAAAAATATGCTGTTTAGCGATAAAAATAGGCTCTTATCCAAAATAAATGTACCTAAACAATAATTTATAAACAAGTGTAGATACACTATCTTAATTTTTTTTTTTCTGAATTATTCATAGGTACTATAATTTTTATGAAAGTATGTACATTATAGCTACAGAATGTTTACAAGAAAATCAATAATACAAACAAATAAGAAATGGGTAATTAATTATTACATACTATTTCTTTGAAAACTATTAAAAACTGATCATTGATGATTGGATAAGACTTAATAAAATAAACTTGATTTTTTGGTTATAGATATCAATTTAATAATTAAAGTACTATATTTAAAAAATATATATTTGTATAGATTAGAACAGTATTTCTTTTTAAAACATTATTCAGTCAATCAAAATAAAATACTTAGTTAATAGTTCGAGTTATTGCCCATTTATTGTATATATTTCCTATTTATACATAATATTATATTATCTATGTTTATTGGTGAAGCAAAAATGTTGCAAAACAGTAGACATGTCAAACATAAAAAAATTGTCCACAAAAATCTCCCGCAATATATAGATATACAAATAATGAATTTGTATACAATTTTTATTTATTTATTTTTTATTGTGAGAAAAAATTAACTTTACTATAAAATATAAAAAATTATTTGAATATGCCATTATTCCATAATGTGCATTTATATACAAAATTAACTTTTTTCTATGTATTCTCTGCTAAACAAATCTTCCACATTTTTGCTTCCACCAGGCTGCATATACTCAAAAAAATATGTAAATTTATACAAATCAAGGTTCTAGTAGTTTAGTAATTATAATCCATTCGTTTTTAGTTTTAATATTTTGAAATTAATAAATACAATTTGAATAAAAATAAATAATTACAAAATATCAAAATGATTTATGAAGTAAATTATTTTAGTTATTATTTTTACCATTTGATCTAAAATTTGTTTGTATTTTAGTAATTATAGCAATCCTGCTATTCCGGATGTTAAGGGTTCTGACATATTTCGTGGAAAAATCATGCACAGTCACAGCTACAGAGATGCAGATCCTTTTAAAGGTAATTCAGTGTTAGTTGTTGGTTGTGGTGCTTCTGGTTTAGATATATCATATGGTGTATCAAAAGTAGCAGAAAAGGTAAAAACTTTAAAATCTACACAAGTATAAATTCACATCTTAAATAATAAATTAGGTTTTCTTGAGTCATCATAAACCTCAATTAATGAATTTGAAAATTCCATCAAATTATTTCCATAAAACAGATATTAAAGAGATTGTTGAAAATGGTGTAATTTTTCAAGATAATTCGTACGAACAAGTCGACACAATAATATATTGTACAGGTACCTACTTATATTAATTATACATTTATATTATTTTATAGTTTGTATTATTTTATGATAATTTCTCCTTTTAGGGTATACCTATAAGTACCCATTTCTAAGTAGTGAATGTGGTATAAGTGTTGAGGATAATGTTATTAAAAATCTCTTTAAGCATATGATTAATATTGAATATCCAACAATGGGATTTATTGGTGTACCTAGAAACACCACAGGATTTTACTTATTCGATTTTCAGGTAATATATAAATATATATTTTTGTAAAAACAATCATGTATTTAATTTTTTTTAAATATATTAATTTTCAGTCGAGAATTTTTAAAAAGATTTTGGAGGGTGGTATTAAAATGCCTAGTAAAGAAGCAATGTTAGAAGATACGCATAAAGAATTTCAGGATCGTTTAGCCAATGGTCAAAGACTGAAAGATCTTCACGCATTAGGTAAAACTAAATGGGCTATGGAGTATTATACTTCGGTTTCAAAATTCGCTGATGTAGAACACCCACCACCAGTGTTGTTACAAATATACTTTGATGGTATTCAAAGGCTGTCTGAAGACTTTTTGAATTTTAGAGGTGACAAATATCAAATTGTTGATAGAGAACATTATCAGGTACAATATTTTGACAAAACCGAGCCTATTACTAAAAAACAAATTTTATATTCTTTTTAAAACAATTATAAATTGTAATAATATTGTATTGTTTGATGTTGATTTTAGAGTTTAATCTTGTTATATTATGTTTGTTAGTTATACATTTTGTTATGTATAAATTTATATATTATAAATATTTACCAATTTTATTGACACAGAAAGGTCATACTTTGAAGAATTAAAAATTGCTGTACTTATCAAACCAATAATTTTTTTTAAAACATTGCAACTCATTACTTTTGGGAGAAGCTTTGTATATGCCAATTAATTAATCCTATTGATTTTATAAGATTCATAATTGCATATTAATGAAGATTTGTATTTAGTATTATTTATTTCATTACTTTTGAAGCAAAATAACGGAATATGCTGGCTTAGTAAAGTACATTTCATAAAATTAGATGAAATTTTAGTGAACATTTTTATATTTTATTTTTAACATTTTGACTGTAGGTATAAAGTTTAGAATCCTTAAATTACCATCAAATCAATAGTTATGTTTTCTTTAAAATGTTTTTTTTATTTTTAAGTGTTACTAAAGTCTTAAATGTATATTTAAATTTTCTGATATTTTTCCTTGAGTAGGTATTTTATCTTTGCCATTCATATGACTTTATTTACCACTTATCATTTTATATATATTTATAACATTTAATTTAATTATCAATATTTAAATTGAATTATCATTTATTATATTTTTACAAATAAATAATACGATACAGTATATCAATTAAATGACCTATATTATGTTCCTAAGTAATTAGTAGGTTAAAAGTGATTATATATTATTTCATTGACTTGAACCTAAAAATCTTACAAAATGTAGACTACTTGTAAAATTTTCCAGATTTTAAATATGAAAATATATAATAAAATATAAAAGATTCTGTAGGTCCTTATCTAGAAAATGTTAGAAACAGAATTTTTATATTTAGGCTAAAAAATTTTTTAAAAAAAAAATTTAATTTTCGGAAATTACTAATTTGACAAACTTTGTTATATTGTTAAAATAAAACATAATAAATAATGTGATTAAATAACCAAATATTTGGCTATATTCGACAAGAAAGAAAAGTTGTCATAATCTGAAATATCAAAACCTTCAATACATGAAACCAACGTGATAGTATCTAGACTTTGATGTTAAGAAGCCGTAACACCTGCGATTTTTAAGGGGTTCTGTATAGGCAATTCTTAAGAAATATGAAAAATAAAAATCTAACGATTTAGAAATATTTATGTACATTTTAAAATTAATCTAAAAATAGCTCCGTACCCGTATCACTTTTTATTGTTGTGTAATCACGAAATTTCCACCTAAAAGACCAATACGCGTGACAAAATTGTGGAACTATGGAAAGTCAGATTTACAATCTGTAAAAAGATTTGAATGTGTCGGCCTATCTTCTGTACACACTAGTGCGTTTCTCCACTAGTGTGGAGATCGATCGAGGCATTTTTCTTTATTATTACAGATTAAAATATAATCAATGTTTAAAAATTTTGATTTTTCCTCGATCGATCCCTAGAAGAAAAACTGATGAATTCAAAACAGTTTTCAGAATTGAAATCCGACTTTTCAAAGTCCTACAGTTTTGTCACATTTTTAGGTTGATTTTTCGTTGGTATTGCGGCCTCTTAATAGTTATTCATATTTACGATGCATTTGATCATTCTTATATATGAAATCTTCGTAAAGTATTTAAGCAGATATTCATTTATAAATCAATTTAAGTTTAATTCATCCACATTTATTAGCAATTATTAGGTATACCTATATAATTACATATACGATATATACTTCTTCTTCTCCTTCGCCTTTTCTCCCAACTATTTGGGGTCGGACACCCTTGTTCTACACTTCCACTTAACTTTATCTCCCTCATCTTCTTCACTTACTCCCAACTTCCTCATATCACTCGCCATCACATCCCCCCATCTCTTTTTTCGGTCTTCCTCTCCCTCTCTTATCAACAACATGCATTTAACTTACTAATCTTATTGCCTCAGTCTCTTCCCTCCTTAATACATGCCCGAGCCATTTTAATCTATTCTCTCTCAATTTATCTACTATCGAAGCTACTACTACCTCCCTATACTACCTCTGATATAGTCATTCCTTATTTTATCCTCTCTAGTAACTCCACTCATCCACCTTAACATTCTCATCGCAGCGACACTCATTCTCTGTTCTATCTTTCTATCTACTGCCCAACATTCTGTTCCATACATCATTGCAAGTCTCACCACTGCCTTATGAAATTTACTCAAACATCCGAGATGGGAAAACTCGCCTATATTAATTTTAAGATAACTCATACCTTTTTAACAAGTTTTATGCCGTCTGTCGACCTGACGCAACCTCAATTAGTCGACTTCTACGACAGGCATGAGGAAACTGTGGAGGTATTCTTAGCCCTCTCCACAGGGCAACATGTGTACCTATGTATTGAATCGAAATTTAATATAGAAGTTTTAAGTTTTAAATTACAATGAAAAACATTTGTACAGGACGGTAGGGGACCCCGCAGGATTTTGCATTTAGTTAGACACAAAAAAAATTTATTCTTGTTTATATTGGTATAAGCACCTATACAAATAGAATAAATAAATTTTTCCCTACTGATGATATTTAGGATTATTGTATGAATGTTATTATATGGCCATAGAGAATGAAATATCAATTAAATTTAACACAGAGAGACATGAAAATAGGTACATAATACACTTGTGTATTATATACCTATATATTGAATCGAAATTTATTTAATAAGTTTTAAGTTTTAAATTAAATTGAAAAAATAGGGCATGATGGTAGAGGACCCCGCAAGTTTTTGTATTTGGGTAGACACAAAAAAAATGTATTCTTATTTCTATTGGTATAAGTACCTATACCAATAAAATAAATAAATTTTTCCCTACTGATGATATTTAAGATTAGTGTAAGAATGAAATTAAATGGTCATAGGGAATTAAATTTCCATTAAATTTATCAGAGAACGAATAGAAAATAGGTCCCTAATAGACATGTGTATTATTTACCTATATATAGAATCAAAATTTAATTTAGAAGTTTTAATTTTTAAATTAAATTGAAAAAAAATTGGTACAGGACGGTAGGGGACCCCACAAGTTTTTGTATTTGGGTAGACATAAAAAAATGTATTCATATTTCTATTGGGATAAGTACCTATACCAATAGAATAAATAAATTTCTCCCTACTGATGATATTTAGGATTAGTGTAAGAATGACATTAAATGGTCATAGGGAATTAAATTTATCAGAGAACGATATATACAATATTATACATGTATTGTAACTTATAAATTATAACTATGGTAATTAATAGTTAGGTACTTTGATTAAATTCAGTGGCGGCTCGTGTGTAGGGTCGACAGGGCGATCGCCTCCCTCTAAAATTGCACCTAACAAATAAACTTATCAACCAGTTAGATATTGACTTAAATATTAACAGTTATTTATATTTACATTGTAATGCATTTTCAAAATATTATTATTGAAAGTAAAAATCGTTTTCCATTGTTATGAAAACACTACGAGGTAATCGTAAATATAAATTTAGTTAACAGCACGGCTGAGAAATAGGTACCTATTATACATCTGTGCAGTTATGGAGTATCGAACAGCGCCTGGCGCTGGGGTGACTTCGACAATCGCTCATCATAACTATATGATCAAAACACAAAAATCTAGGGGGGGAGGGAACCACTTGGAAGACCTGTTTAATGATACGAAAGATAGACGCTTACATTTTAAGTGTAAAACGTATAAGAATTGTTTTATTATTTTGTAATTTTCGTTTTTTGTAAAACGTATTTATATTTTTGTTTTTCTTTATGGTATGAATTTTGGTTTAATAAATACCTTTTTAATTGGTACATAATTATTATTGTATTCTACGCTTTTCAAAAATTAATAATTTTTAATCGCCCTCCCACTTTCAAAGCCCATGAGCCGCCACTGATTAAATTACATTTAACAAAATTTAAGTTTATTGACGATATAATGTTCTACGATTTGATTTAATTGTGATGATAACAGATAATGTATAAACTGATAACAGATGAAATGCGTGCCAAGGTGTATTTATCCGTATATAATTATTACTCTACCTTGATGTGCGACACGCAGTGAAAAATTATACTGCACTGAGATACTTCCCTAATTGCTTATGCTGCTGTTATACCAACATGCACTATAATAACTCGTTTTCGTCTTTTCGATACAACATATTACAGTAAACAAAAACAATACCTAACAGGTAATATTATTATATAATGTTATTCTATGTCCTACATAGCTAGCTCTTTATTTTGTCAGTCGTTTAGGTATTTATTATTATTTATATTAGTGTATTTTTACGTTTTACTCTAATATAATATGGAAAATTTGTATAGAATTTGACATTTGGTAATATTTATAATAGGATAATAAAAATAAAAATAAAGTTTATAAAAGTATAGACATTTTATACGATATATACAATTAAAAGTTTAAACCCACTTGTTACTTTGTTAGGCATAAATATTGTAAATCAATTATTTCGGGTAGGTAGCCAATAATGATCCAAATAGAGCGTTGGCAATAATATTTCCACTCTTAATAATATAATTTTCTTCCCAAAATGTATTGCTAGTTATATTTTTTTTATTGTTCCCGTCCAATTTTTGTAGCACACGTGATCATTAAGTGGTCCATTTAATGTTTCTGATTGTTGACACACAGATAAACAATGCTATTTCGTACACCAATAAGTGTAACACTTTTTTAGTTTTATAATCCAAATAGAACCTACATACTACGTTGTACCTAGGGACAATCCAGATTTTTAATTTTTTTTTTTGTGGGAGGGGAGAGGGTTTTATATTTGAATAAACGAATCATGCTATAGGTATAATATTATTATTTTACATTTTACAGATAGATTATAGTTGTAGATTGTATACATTTTCAGATAAAATAATTTCTTCAAATAAAAAATTACCTACCTTTATTAGGTAAACGTCATTGGTCAAATACTGGAATAATTAAAATAGGATCAGTTCTGAACATTCGTATTAATATTACAATAATATTATATCATTATTATAAAATGTATTTACAACTACAATGATATTTAAAATTTTTTTATTTTGAAACATTTATAAATAAAATATATTACCTAGCCATTTCTTTGAATTCATCAATAATTTTTAGTTTACTATCATATTCTTATCCTGTACTAAAATAATAACATAATACCTACCTACCTTGGTATATAATATTATAATTAGTGTTAATTATACAGGAGTACCTATCGTTGGCGCGTTTGCCTTTTGTAATTTAATGCGCACCCTGGAAGATGCAACTATTATCAAATTATTTCTGAAATAGTATATCTACACTATCAGGGAGGTATTGACGAGTAAAAAAAAACAAGGTGAATATCCTAATAAAAATTCCCGGATTGAACACTGTAATACATTTTACCTAATCTGTAATCTGTATCAATCATCCTAAGTAGTTAGAAGCGATAATTCAATATATTATAAATCGTTAGTAAGGATTTATGAATAAGTATCGGAAAACAATAATCTGCACGGACTGTATGGTAATATGGTATCCGAACATTCTCCTCCAACCCATTTTTATAACTAGGACATTCCAAAAAATGTATTTTTAAATATTAAAAAAAAAAATATTGAATATAATATAATTATATTAAATAGTTTTTTTAATAATTATTATTATTATTATTAAATGTCAATAACAATAGTTACCATAAATTAGGTACCTATATTATAATAGGTTTATTATATAAAATTAAAAATTATTGTGCAATAAAAATAACTAACTATAATATTTGCTAAAGTAACATAAATTATGCAAAATTTTCTGTCAATAAGTTAACCATACGGATTTCTAATGCGTTCGGACAAATAAACTTTCGGAAATTTATATTATATATAGGTAGGTATTAAATATATTATATAAAACTACAGATATATTTAACTGATAATTAAATTATGATCACTATAATTACGTTAATAGTAGCTAAAATAATAACACGTTTAAATAATAAATGCAAACATTTATTACATTTATTGGAGCTTTTTAATGTTTTCAACAATATTGTTTTAGAATTAATGTATAAACCTAATCTACTTCCATAAATTATGAGAATATACAATTTTAATTAAATATATTCGTTCAGCCTTAAACCACAAAATAAGTTAACGCTTATTCTGTGGTCAGAATACAATTAGGTATTAAAAAATAAGATGATTAATATTCGTATATTATAAAGCTGGTATCTTAATTTTTTAATTTAAATGTACAATTATTATATCTATAATAAAAATTATGAAAATGGATTAAATTGTTAGCAGAATTAGGTAGGACGTAGGTAAGGTAGGATGACTCGTATTGTCCCGTTGTTCCGATAAACGTCCAGCGGGACGTTTACTGTGATTTTTATAATTTCTGGAAAAATGACATTTTTTTTTTTGGTTTATTTCCCGTTTTCAAAGTAATTTCTAGATTTTTGATGAAAAGTTTTATGCGAATGATCTTTTTTTCTTCCCGTTTTTAATTTTTTAAATATGGTCATCCTAAGGTAATGTATGCCTACTTAAACCTTATAACCTACTTAAGTTTTGTTAACTTTTACCTATCAGATTCAAACACAACGATTATGGTATTGTTTTATAATTATAGCTTGTAGGTAATTAATTTTTGTTTTATTACCAACCGTTCTGGAAAAAAAAAAAAGATATTTTCAAAAAAAAATATTTCTTAGCGAGTGCAGCCACGCTAATAACAAAGTCAGAACGCTAACGTGAACGTTTCGTACACCGCTGTTGGCGTACATTTCGAAAAATGTTTCGGACTTATCGTTTGGTAAGTCCAAGTACGTTCTATTCACCCCGACGGTATTTATAAGCTGAACCAATTTTGGATAGTCGATGATGTCTAAATTGTCACTGCACCAGATTGTCAGTGTCGACCCGGCCGGTGACGTTTCCAACAAATACTGGAGTTCGTTTATCGAATTGACCGCGAACGCTGCCCGTACGGCGTACGTCACGGGTTTCATGTGTTTCATCCTGAACAGTGTGTCTAGCATCTCGTTTATGTAGTTATCCGAGTACTCGGCTACAAATAAAATATTAAATTTTACATTAATCCAAATGTGTTATTTATATATATCAGCAATGATTCAGCATATATATATGTAAGCGTTGAAAAAATATACAAAGAGAAAAACGAGAACGGAAAAAATATCCTTGTGGACAAAATATATCCGAAAAATAATATATAGATATACAATGGAAAAAATAAGAAATTCTAAAAATGAATAAAGAAAAAATGTGGTGGAAGTCAGTCTTCACGGACAGGATAGTATACAGTTCTGCATTCGAAAAATTATTCTGAGTAAACACAGTAATATTTTCTGATTTATAACAATTTTCGGTACCTAGTTTTCCTTTATAGGTTTAAGAAAACAACTTAATGGTAATTTTTTAACTGAAAATTTTTTTTCATTGGCTATTTTTCTACAGTTTCATTTTCTCTGGATATTTTCGTCTAGATTCGTGTCTCTAGTTTCATCGAGCTATATAATTTATTACGATTAATTTACCAACCGTATTCATTGCGTTTAGTGGTCCAGCCCAACGACAAAATCGAGTCCGGAAAACTTTTTGCTGATTCTCCGAGGAATGTACTTGCGTCTACTCCGGGCTTACCTCCGGGACCTGGGCCCGGTAAGATGTCTGCATTTAACCAAGGCATACGCTCTATGGGTATATCCTATAAAAACATATACTATTTATATATAAACTGCAAACACCAACAAACAATAGGTATTATATCACCTATGCTTTTATTATTTTAATTTTTTTAATTTTATTGAGATGATTACGTATCAATATTTTTTATAAGGGTAAATAGTAGAGAATTACAAAGAATGAACAAGGAGGTTGTGTATGGTATTTATGGATCTAGAGAAGGTATATGACAAATTTCCTAGAGATTTCGAAATGAACATAAATTAAGAAATTATTACCAAAAACGAATGTGAATGTAATTGAGGAAATATGTATGAAAATGTTAGAATAAGAGTGAAAAAAAATTCTGTGCGGAGAAACTGTGGATTTTAGTGTCATAGTAGGAGTGCACTAGGGTTCGGCTTTGAGTCTTTACTTATTTTCATCGGTTATGAATGAAATTAAAAAGGATATATAGGGTGAAGTGCTATGGTATATGCTGTATTGGTAGGAGAAAATAACAAGGAAGTAAATGGTAGACTTGAAGAGTGGAGAGAAGTACTAGAAGAAATGGTAAAGTATTAAGGATTAATGGAAGTAAAATAGGATATATAGAGTATGATTTTGGAAAAAAGGAACACGAAGCGAATAAGAAAATACAAGTAATGGACATGAATAGTGATGAAGTGGGCGAGGTTCAGAAGCTTAAAAGGAGCTCCTGGTGTAAACATTTTTTTTTTTTTGCTTTAATCTATATAGTAGAAGTTAAAAAATATTTACTCGTAAAATTTTGAATTGAAATTTGAAGTCGAAGTTGATTAATTTTAGTATCTCTTAGATTACTATTACCTATTACATACTAGTATTTTTTTAAACTGTAAATGCAAGTTTATCAAAATAACTATTTTAAAATAATGTGTATTATTGAGATAAAAGTATTTGAGAAATTGTCTTAATGTTAATATTTTATTAATAAATTATATTAAGTTCTACTACATTTGGTTTATTAACTACAAAATTGTAAAAATTTAAGACATTTAATTAGTTACTCATATGACCCAAAAAATTTGACTATCTTCGTTAAAATATGTTTTTTCTTTTTAAGTTACAAAATTTGTATGTTCTAATAGGTACAAATTTTTATATTCCTTAGTTTATCTATTTAATATTTAATATACTATAATACTTAAAAATTATAATTCTTTTTAATTTTTATTAAGAATGATAAACATGTTGCACGTTAATAACTCACATCATTGACCAAACACAAATGTCAGATTTAAAATTAGATAGGTATATTAAAAAAAAAAAATTTTATTATTAGGTACACAAAGTATAATAAATATATGGTTTTCTATATATCTATTATGATAAATGATAACAGGTATGAGGGGCATGGCCCATAGGACCCTTTCGTAGCCGCCTGATATCATAATAGATATAGCTTTAAGTAGCGTTTTGGGAAAAATATCTGATACGTTTTATAAGTGTTTAATGCTCTTGAAATCAAATATTGATTTTTATTAATTTTTATTTTGAATATATTATAAAAATTACGTTTAATACACTCTATATACGTTATACTATATATATACGTTTTCAAAGCGATTTTACATACATTTTATTTATGCTACTCGTAAGTCAATATACTTTTCGGACTAAAATTTTAGCTTCTTAGAAAAATTAAGTATAAATAAGAAGTGGAGAATCAAAATTTCCAACCGTAAAGGGAAGTCATATATGCATCAGTTAGTTCTTATGAGAGTTCTAAAAATAGGCAATTTTAAAGATACGCAAAATAAACAGAAAGCCAAAAGCCATTTTAAAGTAGTTTTAAAGTTATAATTCTTATAAAAAATATTATATGGATTATACATTTCAGATACAACCTCCATCGGGGTTTAAAAGTTTCCTAAATATTCAGTTCATAATCGAATAGGTATAAACCATTATTTTTACACTTTTAAATCACTACATTTTCCATGATAGGTATTAATATTTCAAAAACATCACCGAATAGGTGTTCTTAATTATCATAATAATCTTAATTAATGTTGTTCTCTATATATTTTATAATAGGAGATTTATCTCTAAAATAATTTTTAATGATTTTTCATTAATTTCGCAATGTAATTCAAAAGGTGTTGCACTCAAGCTAGTACCTATTACTTATTAGTTATACTTGTATGTAGTTTTTCAAGTTTTTGTAAAATTTTCAATTAATACTGAAATAAAATGAGTACTCACTCGAAAAGCATTTTCCATCACCGGTACGGCTAACATAAATGCTTCGGTCGACTTAAAATCAAGTTTTAATATTTTATTTGATTTGCTAAACGTGCGTAAGAATTCTGCGAGGCTCAAGTCTGAAGTTATTGCCGGGGGATGGCCCATTATTGGTATCCGGTCGGTTTTAACTCCTACTTCGGGTTCATCGATCAAATGACCTGTAATGACATCGGCTTCTATCATTTTAGAATCACCTGGAGAAAAAAATATTCATAAAAAAACAGTAATTATTGTGTATTTGTGATCTGATAAAATAAGTTTATTAAGATGTGCATTTTTATAAATTGTATATTCAAATAATGCCATAAAATTTGTTTGTAAAACATCGAGCATAAAGAACATAATAATAATAATAATAATAATAATAATAATATAATACATTCGTGATATTTTTCTGAAAAGTTTAAACCGTTACACCACGTGGAACTATACACAAAAATGTAAATATAAATGTATAATTACGTGTTGGCGTCATATTTTTTCATATTGTTACCTATGTAAGGTATATTACCTACATTAATGATTAACCTATATATACAACGTGTTACATTAATATTTTTTCAGTTAATATACGTGTTGTAAAATGTTCTTTGAAGTATATTCATTAAATTACGTTAATAAATTATTATTTAAATAGTTAAATATGTAAATAAATTATAAAGTTAAAGGTTTATAGTCTATAAGTAATAGAGGAATATAGTAATATAGTAATATAAGTGGGATGTCGATACATCCCATTGTTTGTATGTGTACTTATTTTAAAAAATTTTTAAAATGTGTATATAAATTGCATAATTATTCAGAATAGACATGTAAAATGTATAAACCAAAATGTTCAAAAATGTATTGCGTTTCGAGCATGGGCATACATATAAGGGAGGGAATGGAAAAGCGAACTTTAAAAAAGAAATGTATATTGAAAATTAAATATCTCCAGAAGTAAAATCCATCTGTAGCTTCGTAACGGTTTATTAATTCGCGGGTGCGTGTGAAATTGTCGTTAACAATTTTTCAGTAGAGCGAAAAATAAACTAACTACAAATCCACGAAAAAGGAAAAAATCATGACTCTTTCTTAGAACGCACACGGATTCGTTTCAACTAAACACTGGATTTTGAATTCCTCATTTTGACCAAAAATCGGATAAGCGTGGAAGTTATAACGTTATCTTGTTAAATATTACCAACTATGATTATTCATGTATATAAATACTGTTGTCAAATAGATGGGTATTAAAATTTTAGGTATAATATGTATTAAATTACGGGGGCAGAGTTAACGAAGCCCCCTGATTGAGAATTTAGATATTTGGGTCAAATAAACATACTTTTCAACCAATGAATTCAAAAATCATGTTGGTAGGCTGGTATCATCATATATAGGCACATCGGCCGGTTTCGGGGTAGGTCTATATTATGATAATTGATAGTTGTACGAAAATTTGGGACGGGGTTATCATATTATTATCTGAAAATTAGTGAAAAATAAACTAACCGTAATTATATCGAACACTCTGTATATTTGTGTACTCTATAATCGATTGCGCATATTTCGTAAAACAAACACATGCTGTACCTACCTATTGGAGGGCCCGTCTACCTAAATCAGTGCGGGCCAACTCATTAGTAGCGCGCACGTTTCTCTATCCGTTATAACCGTTGTTGTTCGCGTCTCATAAGTCCCGAAAACACGATTATGATTTCGGTCCGGGCGATCGCCATGTTGCTGGCGATGGCCGCGGCGTTTGTCTGCCGGCCGGCCGACGGCACCGTGGACGACTTTCAGTGCACGTGCAGTTACAACACCTGGGACAACGTGCACAGGATTCGGCTGATGCTCGCGAACGGTGCCTGGGACACGGTGGAATTCGCGTCCAGGTACGGTACGCTGGTGTCCAGGATGCTGTTCGTGGCACACAGCCTACCGGACCCGACCGCCCGGTGGCTGTGGGAGTTAAATCTGCTCACGAACACCGTGCAACAATTGTTCGAACCACCGTCGGCCAATACGGTTTTCTCGCACACGAACCAGGTGAAAATGATGGCGAGCTCGCTGGACCGCGTGAGTGCCGATCTGGACGCGTACATGAAGATCTGCTGGGGCAGACGGCGCGTGGTCAACGTCGGCATGTCGCAGGAAGTGTTCGAGAAGTACGTGTTGGAGAACATGACGTCCATCGTCCAGAAACCGGATTACAGGGAGGATCGCGGCGGCGGCGGCTGCTTGCACACCAATAACTACGAGCCCCGGTGCTTCTATCTGAACGACCTGCCGGCCAACGGTACGGAAGCCCTGGACAAGATTCTGACGCAAGACGTGGGCATCGACTGGCACGTCACGGCCAGCAAACTGTCGCACATGTACAATCTGTCGAAGAGAAACTGGCTGCTCGGCACCCAGGAGCTGGTCCTGTACCAGAGGACGTTCATGTCCACCGTCGTGGCGTCCATGATGGGCTACGTGCTGGTGCACGTGACGTACTGCCAGGAGCATTGGCTGGCCAACTTCAGTGGCGCGGAGACCGCGAGCGACACGTTTGTGGTGGGCGAATACGAACGGGTGTGGATGTCCATCACGAGTATTTTGGAGAAGTTCAAACAGTACTTGGACTTGGGCCGCGACGCGTATTTTGAAATGCTGATGGACGTGGCCGCCAACCCTGTGTGGGACAGCGACAAGTTCGAGATGGTGAAGTACGCGATAAAGACGAGCATCAATAACGTCGGTGCAGGTGTGTTCAGTCTCGAAACGGTCAAAGTCAACAGAATCGGCGACATCGACAAATCTTCGGAAAAATCTGTCATCGCATTGATAGCGTTGGTCGACAACAACATAAGCGCCGCGGAAAAATACTTAAAAGCCCTTCAACAGTCATTGCTGGATGTAAATTTCGTGGTCATAAGAGATTTTATGAGAAGTACACACTTCTGGTTAACGTGATACGTCATATTTTATCACCGCCATTGATATTTATTGTCCATGATTTAACACACGTCTTATTGGTAATTAATAAATTCTAGTACGTATTGAAAAAATAATAATGATAATAATAATAACAACTTAGTAAACTATATTATCATATTATTATCAATTTAATGTTATTTATTTTAACTTTTGTTGACTGTTAATTAATATAAGATAATATATTATTTTGCGTTTTATATATATATATATATTTTTTCACTATATTATAATGTTAGACTCATCGAAATCAATAATTGTTACTTTTACACAACTATACTGCTCTCCTAGTACCGTAAAATTATCAAATTATCAAAAATGCATTTTTGTATTAAATTATTATTGATTTTTTACATTCTTCGTTCATTTTTATCACACTCACATAGTAAGTTCGTGTTTAGTACCTCATGAGTTGTAATTTTGTATAGTTTCTGAGGTCTAAATATAGGTATAGTAATTGTTATTAATAATAATCACGAAAAAATAACAAACTAATAGACTAGACATTAGATGCAATCATTTTTATTGTAATAATTTCAATAAGTTAATATTTCTTTTTTATTGATATTGGATTTTAAAAGTTTATTTAACATGACTTTGTAAGTTATAATCTATAAGTAAGGTAAATTAAGGTATTAATTGTGTAATTTATAAAATAAATATTAATTTCAGAATAATGGCAGATTTAGTTCTTTGCCTAGGGAGGAGAGAGCAATATTTTTAAATACCTATATATTATACATACATACAATTTTGGAAGACAATTTATGAATGAATTTTTTTTGTGTTTGATTAATTTAAAACGAGATTTCTCGATTATTTCCCGATAAAGTAGTATTGGACCCAGTACGTGCCTATTATTTCTAGCTATTTTGATAGTAATATTAAGTTTTTTTTTAATTATAAGTTCTGGCAACACTGGACTGTTATCAGTGTTGTCAATCGATATTTGGTAAAGGTGAATTCATTCACAACTCGCCGTGTCATTTCATTTAATATTTTATACATTTATAAAAAATCAGAAAACAATATTTACGAGTACAGTTCAAAATGTGGGGCCGTGGACCCTATGCCCCCCCCTAAATGTCGCCTTTGTGTTAAAAACATACTTGATTTTAAGACGTTATGTATGGGCAATTTTAACTACATTTTTATAAAAATTAAAATTAAACAATATGAAAGACGGTCCCATATCTTAATAGTTATGCTACAGAATATAATACATGATAGGTACTACTGAATTATTTATTTTTCGATAAAACTACTTTATGATTTATGAGCATAGTTTAATTAATAATTGACATAAAAAAAGAAATGATAATGTATATTATAATCGTTTTATATTTGTTCTCCTCTTATAATTCCCTACTTTTAAAAATATAGAAAATAACTTTATCATTATTTAATTTTTACTATATTGGGACACCTTGGCACTTGCGTGTCAATTTATCCCAAATGAATTGTGTCAATAAGCCCCAATTCATTTTTTTTATATATTTGATTATACTTTGGTCTTTAATTTGATTTTTTTGTTATAGTATACGAGTTCTATATGAGTTAATTAATATAAAAAAATAGAGTTCCAAATATAGCGTTTTAATTACTAAAATTGAACAACATAGTTTTTATTTTACGTAAATAATGAGTAAAGTTGGTAAACACATTCATGCATAAATAGTTTTACAGTTTGATGAAAAAAAATTCCTAACTTTTATTTTACATGTGTCAACCTACTCTTGTGGCTAACTGGTGCTCTGGTCTCTCTTCTACATTGATACTTATATTTTATTGATTTGTTTCATTACAAACTAGCAATGAGTAAAACGAGACCAAGACTAAGATTATGAGAGTGTTGGTTTTGTTCTTGTTCTTTATTAACGTAACTAATTAGTATTAGTCTAGGTAGTGTTGACTTGGTAGATAGCAGTCTTAGTCTTAATGACTCAATCATGGTTTTGGTATTACATGTAAAATTCTTGCAGTATTATTTTTTTTCCTAATGGTTATAATTATAATCATATGTCAATTTTTAAAAAATTCAAGAAAGTGAATATTGTTTAGGATAACATGCAAATTATATATATATATAATGATAGCATGGCCTTGGTTTTTATATTATTTGTTCATTTATAATATTTGAAAAATTGAAAAAAAAAAAACGATTATTTAATAATATTAGAGTGTCCTCAAATATTAGCTCTCTGAAAAATTAAATTGTCTGGTCCAATTGGTAATTTTACTCGGTTCTGGTTACGCACTTTAAGTGTAAAGGTTAAATTTAGTGTATATTCTTTTAACTCGTTAATATAGGTAGTTAATATACTACATAGGTATATAGGTACTATTAACCCAAACACTCTAACATGAAAAAAAAAAAAAAAAAAAAAAAAGAAATCGCATTGATTTATATTTATAATGCGTCGATGGCGTGTTTGATAGACGCAGAAGATATCTAGATAATAAAATATGTCAGGCGTATTCCTCTTAAGGAATATATTATATAAGGTTTAAAATGTAATATTCCACAATAGGTAATAATATATCAGATAAAATATTTCATTCAATCAACTTCAATGTTATTTTAATAGTAGGTATCTATATACCTACATATATATATACATTGTATAATATATTATGACTTAAATGTCCAAATATGTCTATATGTGTTAATATATAGTAAATTGCTTTTAAATTTACTCGCTATTCTATTTTATATAAGTACATTATATAGACAATAATGCAGTTAGAAAAATATTATAAATATTATTTTCAATATGGCAAATTCATATTTCTAATAGTCTACGGTAGTAGTGTACTTAACGGAATATAGGAAAGACGAAATTAAATACGCATATTAAATATTTTACGTACGGTTTGATTTTTTTTCGCAGACGAACTTGGTGTCAGCTATATACCTACATATAGAGTCTATAAGTATATATATATATATATATATATATATGTCATAATTATGGATATGTCAAAAGAAGGATGGCCAGAATGTTGTTGTTTATTTTGTTTAAATTGTATAAGAAAGCAAAGGACAAATAAAAATAATGTTCATACAGTTGTACACTGGAGGATGCTTATATTTTATGCATCCTGTAGAATGGTCATTGAAGCCTAATTTAAAGGTGTGACTATAGGGAGAATTGTGACCAGACTTAGTCTTGAAAAGCTTTCAATATAATACAACTATTACTACTAAATATTATCATTAATTATGCCTGTATAATATATGTCATTAAATAGTATGAATTGATTCATATATTATTTGAATACGGCTATACTATCATTACGTATAATAGATATTCATTTAAAATTCCTCGTTCTAATTTTATTACGGCAGTATTTTCACTAATTATTATTAATAGGGTATTATGCATGTTTGCTGTATACAGCAATATAATATATTAGGTATATCGAAACAATATTTTGTCGGAAATTAGTTTTTTCTATATATATTATACGTATACCTACGACCGTACCTATAATATTTTAGGTAAGTACCCAGTAAAAATTCTTAAAAATGTTCACAGTTGAAAAAAATCATCATCGAATTTCCATGCAGCAGATTTTGAGAAAACGACCGAAATCAAATAATAAATAATATATGTGTATAAATTATTAGTGATGGGCAACGATATCGATTTTATTTTATTTCGAATTTGATTATAATGTATTATGAGAAAACGCTATAATAATATAACATTCTCCAAGTATTTCAATAATTTACACTATACATCCGTGTAACACTTATGATATGGTCGAAATTCACGGTGGGTGTCATTTCTAAATACTCGTTTAGATAATTAATAAATACACTGTCCCATATATATATAAAGTATAAACTTATTAGGTACCTATTATATTATTATGTAAATTATGCAATCATATAACATCCGAGGTACAGTGGTTAAAGTGAGGGGGGACGGAGGGGGATGGCGTCCCTCTTCTTTGCTGAGCTTAAATTTGGCGTCCCCTTTAGTCAAAATAATTTTAATCATCAAAATGACATGTAGGTAAATACAATTAAAGGAAAAACATATATATTTGGTGTATAGGTAACGCAAAACGGTAATGAATGATGAACCACGGTCTTATAAATATGACAATACTGACGAAATAGGTTTATTTTAATGTAGACTGATTTTTTTATTTTTATTTATATG
>JAIPRL010003874.1:0-16693 GCA_025469235.1 Pemphigus obesinymphae | reverse complement strand
GCCGTGGCCCCTCCTGTGGCCCGTGGTTTTTGTTTATAATAAATGTAATACATATTTGTATACTATATACGTAAATATAAATTTGATTTTAATATTGCGTCTATATATATCTATATATAAATTTGCAGACTGAAAATTGTTTTATATTTGGTTCATTAGAGTCGTCGTTATAACAGTGATTGTAAACACGTAGGTACAACCCACAGAATTCTATGTACAAAGTACAAACTATTATTATTAATCATCTCTGATATTAGCAGCTATGGTGGTTATTGTGTTTTTCATGGTAGACCGAATGATTACCTATTACCCATAGACGTACAGGTATTATTATTTTAATGTTACTATTATTATTATTATTATTTAGTACAAAAATCTTTGGTTCAGACATTTTTTTATGTGGGGCCTCCCCTGCGAATAAAGTCTGCGCACGCCTATGACAGTAATGAGTAATACCTACATGAATCGGTCAATTCAAAATGATTAAGTAAGAATATCTAAGTATTATACACATTACACATGTGGCAACTTGCCCCAATCATGGAACATGTTGGTTTAAAATTATTTTATTAAAATTTTTTTTTTTTTGGGAGGGGAGGGGTGAAAATATAAAAAAACTTATATAATAATTCTCTTCAAAATATAAAATAAGCAAAAAAAAAAAAAAAAACAATTTTGCTGACTGCTTTCCAAGGGGGGGGGGGTGGTGAGACAACCACATGCCACCCCTCGGGATGGTCCTGGTCTCCCTAATATATGGTAGAGCTCGAATGTTGTTGCAGTAAAAAACATGATATGAAATTGATTGCAATATTGCTCTAAGAAATAATAACATTTGCAATGGTAACGAATTCAGAGTTAGTTTTTTTTTGTTTTTGGAAGATGGTGGGCGTACAGTCATGCAAAGTTTTAATATATATTCAAATATTATATTTGTTATATAATAAACTAGGCAGAGTATTATAAAATATAATAAAATTCCTTTTCTCCAGAATCACCATTGGGGTTTTCTATAACTTTATATACTATTTAACTATGTATTGATTACCTATAACAATATACGGTAGTTATCTCCTTTACATTAGTATATCTGTAAAAATTTTTGTATCTTTATATAATATATTGCTGACCGTATAGGACAGGTACTAACCTAATCTAACCAAAGTTAAACTATCCGTCCCACTGACGTATAGGTACGAATATGTACGATTTTTTTTTCTTCAACATTATAAGGTACTCACTTGTTAGGGCACTTTGTAGTTTGGCCTTGGAATTGACCGCATGATCCCAGGTGACCGTTATCAAATTAGCTTCTGCGAAGAAAACACATTACTACATATACATACGTATTATTATAGTTATACTACAATGTCTGAAACCGGCTTTCCGCGCGGGGTCTTTGAACCCAGCGGAAGAGCGCGGCAATATCGCTGTCAATATAGCAGACTTACGGTCCGATGAAAAACCGAACATTTGCGACATCACGCCCAGTACGAAATCCAAATACACCATAAAATTCATCTGAAATTCATAGAGATTCGGTTTTTACGTAGACAACGCGGTCGGATGTGGAACATACTAAAACATATGGCGTATTAAATAATCGTATTCATCGTCCAGGCCGTCAGGTAGGTACTGTATTGGTTTGTATAACAATAGTATGTTTATCGTCTTGGAAACTAAAATAAATTGCTATATACGCCGAGCGAGCGCGTGCGCACCACACAAACGTCCCAAGTAGTTACCGCATTGGGTTTATTCATTTTATACATTTGATGTACAATATTATTAAGTGCGGTTTTACCACCTCCAATATATACACGGTAATTATATACTATACGTGTGTACTTACGTCGAAACACGTGGTTTTCGGCCGAACGCCCCGATCGATTTGTATGTCCACGCGATCGTCAAAGGGGGCAACGGCCCTCGTCGGTAACTATATATATATATATTATATATGTATACGCATAATGTTATAATCCTTCGGTGCGATAGATCAAGGCTAACACGCAAAGGTCATCATACTACAAATACACTGTATAGTTCTAGCGTGTCCAGAGTGCATATGTAAAGACGCGCATAGGGTGTTCGCGAGGACTTAAACACCAGTAAGTACAGTAAAGGTTTTCCCACAAACGGTGCTAGAATTAGACACCAAGATCGTAAGTTCAGAAAACCAAATTTTACAGGAGACACAAACAACTGTTTACAATGAAAAAACCCAACATTTTGAAAAATTTATACAAGTTATACATTTCTACAGAGAAATATCATGTTTGGATCAAATTTACCAGTTTTGTATGTATGTCCACAGCAGCCATTTTTATTTTCTGGATATGTCCCCCTTTTGCATTCAACTTAGATTTTCGGGAAGATGAGGTACCTACTTTTTTTTGTATATACAGAAGCGTATAGTAAAGTAATAAGCATATCAATGATTATAAAAGCTATTATCAGCAGAGTAAACACAAAATTGGCGGGAGAAGTATCCATAATCAATAGGTACACGCATATCTACATAATGAGAGCAAAAACGAGACATGTCCTGGACAAGACTCCTTTCTGCTTTTAACTATTATTTAATCTTGATTTTTTTCTCATATACAACTGCAGGGCATGTACCTATTCTATTAACACTAAACATGCCTCTAGATGTTAGGAACAAAATGGCGTCACTAACACACGTTGTCAAAAATTGGACATATCCCTTTTCTGAAATCAGCGATTCATATATAGATAAAGATAAGGATAACAAAAATATAAGTATTCATTACAGATAAGTCAGATAAAGATGACTGTGCGGAAATTTATCTAGATAATGATAAAAATGAATTATTTATTTTTATTTTTATTTTTAATTATTCGTCATTGAATTGATACGTCATATACACAATTTATATTTTAGTAAGTAGATATAGGTACATCCTTTTCGACGGAGCGGTGTATTTTTTTAGCGGTCACTATCCACCGTTCATTGGTCATAATAGTAATATGATACATAGTTCATAATTACTATATTTTACGTTTCTATTATTTGTATAAATAAATAATTTGTATAAGTTTTTATAGTTTAGCATAAAAAAAATAGAAATCTCATTTACTTATATTTTATTCTGTAACAAATATTAAAATTAAACAACTATTGTAAAATGTAATTATTACTAATTATATTTTAAAAATTACCTCTTTAAATTACCAACTAAAACAAATTTGTTTCCCGAAAGCTTTTTACTCGAAAATTTCTACATGACTCCTTCTATCCACATTAGTAAATACATGTATAGGTACATGCCTATAAAAAATGAAAATAAATAAATGAATAGGATATACCTATTGTAAAACCAATACATTCGTCGCTACGCTCAGAATCTAAAATCAATAAATACGTACTATCATCTAAATGGACTATTTGGTTATTAATCATAAATTTATTAAGCTCATATTATTTTACACTGTACTTATTACAAGACATTTTATTGATATAAGCTATACGAGGTGTGCGGGTGTAAGTGAAAATGATCCAGATCGAATTAAACGAGAGTGAAAGACTGGGATAACCGACCCAAAATAATTTAGAGAGAAATAGAAGGAGAGGAGGAGAGTTGGAATTTTTTCGTTCTGAACCCGATTTAGTATATAATATAATGTTTAATATATCATTGAACATCAAAAAGAATGGATTTTTTCTCGTATACCTATGTAAAAGCCCCTTCCCTACCAGTAGAAAAATTTTAGACTATATGTCTATATGTACCAGTAGTTTGCAGAGAAATTTTTAAGGATTCTATAATTATAAGAAATTTTAAAGAGATTTTAAGAAAAATTAAAATATAACAATTGAAAAATGTTTAAATACATTTTAAATGCAAATTATATGAGATCCCATGTCACTATAATATTTATTATTGTCGTATCTACCTTTTTGTCATATATTTATACAATTTTGCTAAAAATAATATTTTACTAACTTAACTAAAATATTACGTAGTTTTATCTACTTGAAAGTATTATAGAAAGATAAAACAAAAATATATTATAAAAAAAACTTATCTATGTAGCCTTATTTTTTTATACCCGTGTAGTGTGTAGTATGTACTATGTAAGTATAACATATTTGATGAGTTGTTAAAAAGTAATTTTCTTTGTTAAAAAAAACATAGATGTATTGCAAAACCTAGCTCGAGAACGAGATAACATTGTTATCTATTAAATATATATATATGTTTTTGTTTTGAGGATTTAATGTTTTATAAGGTGTTTATAAGTTGATAAAATCCTAATAAATCCTAATGCGTTTTTTGCATTGAAAATTTGTAACTCCGACGCGACAAATTTTATCCTCTTGAGAATAAAATAAATATAGAGTTATGCAACACTTTTTACTCAAATGTTATATCAATATAGGTACAATTGGTAATACATATATATACATATGTAATTTTAAAATGAAAATAAATAACAAACTATAGAATAATAACAAAATTAATACTTACAACAAATTAAATCAATTTAAATGGAAGTTTATTTAATTAAAAATTTAATTTGTTGTTGTTTTATTATATCCCTATAAATGGTTGCTAATTAGAGTTAAGCTAAATCATTCAACTTCGATATTATATACAGCGTATATAGATAGTAGTATTCCTAAAGAAAGTCTTAAAATGATTCAATGCAGAAATAATGAACATTCTCTATAAATGTTAATATATTGTCTCATGTCTGTATAGTGTAGTATGGTATAGTGATAGTTATAGTTATTATACTTTTTGTAATTTCAAAATTAATTTAAAAATAAATGACAATAATATTATAGTTTTGAAAGTAATTTTTTTTTAAACACTATATGTTATATACTGTAATTTTATTGATCATATTTTACAAAGTATAATTCTCTGTATTACAAGAACTAATACTTTTCAATTAGTTGTAAAATAATGCGTACCTACAGGGTTAATATTATATATATATATAATATGCTACATTTTTATAGTATCTATACTGTTTAGGTTATTATTAATTGGCGAAAGGTTTGTGATGGGAATATGGGAGGGCCGTGTGAGTGTTCAAAAATATAAACTTATTTCTAAATATTTGTCTGCGCCTAATATTTCTGAAAATCTATTAAACTTGACAACTGCAGTGCAGTAAAATAAACAATATTAAAACTAATTTTACAGATTACAGATTTTAACTGATGAGTATAGTATTTTTTTTTCATCTCTTGCTTTAAGTCAAGTGGATTTAACAATTAATCAAGAAATCACTTTGAAAAACAGTAAATAGGCCAAAAAAACGATTAATCTAATATTACTCAAATAATGATAAAATAACCTTCTATAAGAAGGGTGATTGCCATGTCACCCCCTTAAATCCACCTTTGATATGTTTAGTATTACATATGCGTGTTGGTAAATTATATAAACATAATAAGATATGCATCACCATGAAACTTTGAAAGGTTAAACTAAATTATTTTGGTCTTCCCTAAAAATGTATTATTTCAGATTCGGTTTTAGATATACAATATATTTAGGTAATAGTAGAGCAAAACTTGACCTCACTGGGTCAAGTATATAATATATTATACATAGGATACGGATGTGGCTAACATTTGTATTAAATCTTTTAGTTTTACTATGATGTGTTTTGTTTTTTATTTTTGAATATATACATTTTTTCGGGTAGATAAATTCGAGTATGAGTTTTGAGGTAAAAGGTTTTTGGATGAAAAATTCTTTCTTGTTGAAACTTTCGAGATTTTATTTTTTAATTTTCCCAGTAGTTTTCTAACGTAAGCGTAAAGTAAAACTACCTTTTATAATAGAAAATTCGAAAATTACAAATAAAGTTGTCATGGTTATCGATTTTTTTTTTTTTTTTTTATCACACTGAACTTTCACTCAAAATGGTTTTTATTGAATTCAAGGATTTATCATTGCCTTAAAATCTAAAATAATAATACATTATCCTGCCCGAGGACCGATGGGACCACCATCTGTATCAAGACGATTTTTTTTTATGCGCGTTTTTGTACGTTTTTAGAATATTTTTGAGTTTTTAGGTCATAAAAGTATTTTTAGAGCATTTTTATAGGTCTTTAATTAGGGCATAATCATCCAGGGTTTAATTATATATATATATATATATCGATACCTAGAAGCCGAGTGTATAAAATATAATATTATGTAGCTATTGAATAGTTTCTGTAGAGTGTATATAATAGAATATAGATAAAAAATAAAAATAAAATAGGTAAGTACACATAACGCAACTCAATTTTTAATGATTTTAAAAACAACTTAATGACATTAAAATGTTTTGATATTAATGCGTGTGATTAATTTAGTTATTATAGGTGAGTAAATATTAATTTAATATCAATAGGTACACAGAATATACCTATATATATATATATATATACACACAGAATATTTATAGTAATTAGTATCTAAATAAATAGTAGGTAAGTATAATACACGAGTGTCGAGTACAGAATAAGACGAGGTAGTCGTGTAGTAACATTATAATTAAGATTTTGCAGCAAATACGATCATTATATGGTAATATATAGCATGTGTTCAGATTACATTCAAGGTGCTCAAATTATATAGTTACCAGTGTGATGATAATCTTGCTCCTTTCACTGTGTTATCACTACAAAAATGAAGTTTTGAATGTCGAAGATGTTCTCACGATATTGTTTAATGTTTACATTTTAATAACAACCATTGTATCTACACATCAGTGTATATATTTATTAAGGTTATAATTTTGTATTAGCTAAATATACTACATTTATGATATATCCATATAAAACAATATACCTAGGCGTATAGTCTGTAGGTAGAAATTAAAAATTTTAATTTATCAAATTTTTAAAAAAGCTATTTTCGTTATAAATTACAAAATATAACCAAATAAATTTCGGTTCGATTGAATCGGGTGTTATATATATATATATATATATAGACTATAAATTGTTTTATTTCTCGCGTTTTTCAAAATTTTTTGAATAGAATAAGTATAGTAAATATATTAAGTACTAGTAGGAAATTTCAATGTGATTTTGAGTCTATTCAAAAATATAAATTAGAATATATTCATTTAGATTATCATAGTTACAAATTGTATGTACTTATATAGGCAAATATATACTTAACATACCTAGTTATTTGTTATTTAAGTTCAAGTACAATATGTATATATTTCCTGTCATATTTTACTTTCTGTTTATAATTTTATATTTTATTCTTAAGTTTCTTGTGTATTTATTATAAAATACATTATACATTATACATTATATAGTATATACACAAGTAACATTGTAATTTATTCACATTCTATTTTAAACGTATCTATAGATCTTAGGATATGCATCGACCGGTTAATAAGTTAATATTAAGTTATTGTTAACTTTTTAACTTCATTAGTTACTTTGGTAGGTATACTGTTAAATTATCAAATTATTCCGTTAAAAAAGCTGGAAAGCAAGGTAATAACTAATTAATTTTATTTCGTTCAATGTTTGTTAAAACAATAATTTAACATCGGATCAAAGTTGTATTAGCCAAAATATAAATAGAAAAATTAAATTTAATATTTATCTAATTATATTAAGCATCCATTTTTGTCTTTGATTAACTCGTATTACGTAATTATGAAAAAAATCAATTTTTCGTGTATAAAATACATAGGTACCATTGATGAAAAATTAACTTTTTGACTAACATATTTAAGTTGTATAAGCCAGGTTAACTTTAACTATTTAGGCCATTAATTAATTAATTTTTATTTCTTGATTATTTAAAAAAAAATGTTCATGTCGTTAACTTTGTCCATCCATGTGCTAGTGATACAAGAAGATTTTTGAAAAGATTTTAAATCTTGCGTATAAAGTTTAGGTAGGGACCTACTTGAGATCGAATTTTTTAATTTATTCAATTGTTTTCACGGAAGTTAATACTTGTTTTCAAATCCTTAATACTTAAATAAAGACAATAATTATATTTTTAAATATGATTAAGACAATACAATATAATAAAATATTATAGACATACTTATATATAAAAATAGTGATTATAGTAATACCTGCAGATAGTGCAGTATCTGGTATTACTATAATAAATGGAATATGTAAATATAAAATTGGATTATCATTATACCTATATGTACTTAGAGTAGAATTACAATTCTCAGCGATAAGATAAGATTAGGCATAGTGATTAAGTGATTATTAAGTGGTTGTTAAGTTGACTATTTTTAGATTTTTAGTCACTTGGCCTGAAAAAAATATAGATGATTTACCACCTCTATATTATATAATCCTCGTGAAAACATATTATATTTAATAAATTTATAGTTAGAGAATATACTTAGGTAGTTTAAAATGAAAATAGTTTTTATAGTTTTGGGTGGTAAATCTATGGCCTAATTAAAGCATAATTTACGTCAGTATACAAATAAAATATTTTTAAATTATTCAAACTTGAAGCTATGCATATACTTCTAAACTCATATTTTGTATTTAAAATTCAAATAATTGAAATAAATGGTAAATATCCATACTTCTTCATCATCATTTTTGGAATTTTGGATTTTATCCGTTATCTATCAAACAATTTTTTTTTGTCGGAATATATTTTCACTATATAGTCATTGACGGAAATTTGATTGTAAATTAGTCGAGAAATTCCCGTCGAAATAAGCTCCAACTTGAAAAATTAAATGTTACTTTTTCTTCTTCTACGATTTTTCAAAGACCGTATTGAGGCCCATTACCGCAACACACACCTGCTTCCATCTATCCCTATCCTGTGCTAATACGTTTCTCCATCTTGTAATCCACTCTCTACCAAACTCTTTTCAACTTTGTACATCCATCTTTGCTTTGGTCTGCCTTTCTTTCTTTGGGTTTCCATTTTAAGACAGCTTTCATTAAACCATACGTGACCAGCCCATGCGATTCGTCTATATTGCAGTACTGCTACTGTATCAGGTGCTTTGTATGGCTATCCCAGTTCTACATTACTTCTTATTTCATGCTGTTGGGTGATATTTTTCTTTTTTGGCCCGTACATTATTTTTGGTATTCTTCTTTCAAGAACATTGCTATTTTTTCTTTCATCTCCTTTGGTCGTCAGCTAAGTCTCACATGCATACAGAACGACGGGTCTGATCACTACCTTGTATAATGTGATTTTCGATTTAAGTGATACTTGTAAAGTACCTAGTAAATGTTACTAACTTCGAGATATTAATTATATCGACAGTTCGATGAACGACCGAATTTTATCATGAAAATAACAATTCGTCAACTTACCCAGGGCTTACGTTTTTATTTTTGTCGTAATATCGATTTGCGATTTATAATGTTTTTTTTAATTTTACGTTATAATGTTTTGCGTTTTAAAACGTTATTTAAGTATTTTGTTATAACGCCTTCCGTTTTATAATATTATCGATCTTTATCGATATAACGTTTTAATAGGTACGTTCAAAATATAATATTTTAAAACCCTGCACAAAAAAGTCAAAAACAGAAAATGGAAACATGAATTTTTTTCATTATAACATAAATTTGTTTTAAAACGTAATTGAAATTTTACGTTATAACGTTATAAATGATAAATATAACGCTTTCAAGTCCTGAACGTACCCTGAATTTCCTTATAATGTATCGTATTATAATATTATATTCATATATATATATATATAGTTTTGATTGTTAAGATACATATTTTTTTATAAATGTTGTAACAAAATGAGCTGGGGAAGGGGGATAAAAAATGCAAATGAAGTGAGCAAATTATATACCAACATACCCTCTTCCAATTCGACCATTAATATTATCTGGTACTGTTGAGTAGGTAACTAATCGAGTAGGCTAATCGTGAATTTTATGAAAATATAACACCAGAATTCTTATCTTTCATTCATTTTTTTTATAGGTATTTTTAAAAGTTTTATTATATATTTTACTGTTAATCAACTTGTAAAATTAATTTTTATAAGTCAATCAATGTCACTATTTTTCTCAAAATAATATCTATATAAGTTAGTTAAATCATGTGTCAACCCAGTATAATATCCGATATAATTCTTCAGAAGATTTACTACGTAAACGATGTAGGGTATTGTTAATTAACATTTAAAAGTACATTTTTTAAAAGTTGTTCATGGTTGAACATGTACTTATATAAAAAATGTCCTTTTAAGGTTTAATGTTTAATGTTTTACGAATACTTACAATATACGTCGTCACTTTGAGGCTAATCTTAACACGTCCTATAGCAATAAGATCAGCGTTTAACAAGGTTAGATTACGATGTATTAGTATACCTAGGTACCTATTTACTATTTAAGATAACTATTGTTTAAAAAATAACGTTATAATAACCTGTATATTTGTATGATGTAATAATCCTCACGATTTTTATATGAATGATGTAATTTTGATACAACCAATAAAAATAAAACAGGAAACGGGAATGTAAACTTTAAATTGTACAATATTTATATTAAACGAATTTTAACGAACTGAAACTGTATATATTTATTGGTATACACCTAATTGAATATTATCAAGTTGATATTTGATAATTATTGCATTAATATATATTCTTGAGTGGAGCTAATGCATTGTTATGCTAGTTTGTATAAAGATAATTTAATCCAATAAACGATGCCAGAAGTTGGGTGGGGATTAGCGGTGCACTAACACTACAAACTGGTTAGGAAGTAGTGCAGTCCCCTCCCCAGTCTATGGTGATAAAAAAAAAATAAATACATTGTTATTAACAAAATAATGTCCATAATCTAATATTATAAATTGTCTAATTTATTATTTGTAAAAAATGATAAACAAAATAAATTATAGGTACCTATATATATATATAAAATTTTAATTATAAATTTAAAACGAAAAATTGTTAATAAATGTAATCAATAAATGAAAATTTATACACAAAATATTTGAAATGTCTCTAAATAAAATATATCATTAAACATAATATGTGTTTAACCAATAACAATTAAACGTAACAACAATCTTTAAAAATATAACGTTTTTCTTTATAAAATATAGGTGGCAATTTTTTTTTTTTATACTACTAAATATGATATATATTGTTATTTTCAATAATATTTTGTAGTGGTTTATCAGTGTATTTATAATTTTCTCTGTACCTACAAAGAAGTTCATTTTGATATAATCGTAGAACATAATAATTATTTATTAAAACAGTATGTATATCATTATTTAATAAATTTTTTGAACTCGTTAAGTTAAATTAGTTTAAAATATTCAAGTTAAGTTATAAGTTACTAATATCTTTTTTTATTAACATTGAAAAAAAAAACTTAACTTAGTTAAAAATTCAATGTTTCTAAACCTCTCAGTTGCTTAAATATTTGTGTTTTTGTTTTTATCACTTCAATATTGGATAAGCACAAAATTAATAAAATATAAATCAACACGAAAATATTGACAGTTTTGACACGAAAACTAAACTGACCTGTGTCGAAAAAAGCCAATAAAACGAACATTTACTACAATTATTTATTGTAATTTTGTGACTCTATATGTTGTACTATTGTGTTCTTCCACACATTCCTCAGCTATCTTAGACCATGCTCTTTTTTCTCCTCTATTAATTTTACATCTTATTCTGTTTACCAGCGTTTGATTCAATTTTTCATTCAGCCCGTTTGATTCCGGACAATCAATAGATGTAAATATTAATGTGACTTTCATTGTTTGCATATAATCTTTAACTTCTTTGGAGTTAATACCCTTGTATTGATCGGCCAAAATTATTTTTATCTGGTGTTGTTTTGCTACATTTATTTACTTCTTCTAGATTTATTTTTTATACATACTTCACATGTACCTACTACAAAACTGTTGAATCATTTTATCCATATCCTTAAAAAAATAATGAGGTCTTGATTTTTCACTCAAATGACTAACACCAATATGACCATAAAATTCATTTATTTTCTTAATTAACTGGAGACCAAATTTCTGAAATGAAAATTCTTTGTCTATTTTTGAGATTTTTAAATTTAATAATTCCCTTTTCTACAACTTTTTTAGATTTAATTATTTCCTTTACATTAGATTGTTGATCAGTAATTATTTCTTCTAAAGTAACCATATTTACTACTTTAAATATATCTTCTTCATTTACAAAATGTTCTAAAACTGGATTTCTAGATCTTTTACTAATTTTATATTTAATACCTAATTTCAAGTTAATTAAATACATAAAACTATTAATTACTATTAATATTAATAATTAATATATGTATAATTAAATAATCGATAATCTCATTGATAATCTGAAATTCGTACCTTCTACCGATTGACGTGTTCCCGTTTTTATTTTAATTTATGACGAGCTATGGTTATAGGTCAATCTCATACTTACAAAGCTACTAAGGGATATGCGTAAATGCGCGTAACTTGAAAAATAAACAAAAAAGGTAAACTATATTGTAAAATAATACATTCTTCATTTCCCTTATAGAATCTTAAATGATTTTTTACCATCAATTTTTTAAATATAGTTAAAGTAATGTACAACCAACATAGAACAACTAATCTTATATTAAACATTTTTGAAGTCTTAAAATCGCAAAATATCTATTAAAATCTATCATTTTATCGAAAAAATTTAAATGTCTATAAAAAATATTATGACTGACGATTTTCATTTTTTTTTTGAATATAGCTATAGTAATGTATAACGTATTAAAATTTCAAACACTCAAACCTAAAATTAACCTTTTTATGAATTACATATCTCGAAATTTTAAAATACAGCTGTTACATATAATAGCATATACATATTATGAAAATACAATTATGAAAATATTTTCGAAAATATGTTTATGTCATTTTATATTTAATTGTATTTTCAGTACAATTTCAAGTTTCTATCATCATTGTTTATGAAATTACGAAGAATAATAACCATATTCGATATTGACAAAAACGTGTTTTTGGTAATTTTTCGATAGTTTTTTCTTACGAGTTCAAATCAAAAAAACAATTTCTTTAAAGTATCTATATTGACTACATCAAATTTGCTACCGGAAGTATGTAACGGTTGAACGACTCTTTTTAACTACTAAATTTTTTGGGTACTGCATAAGAAAAAAACAAAAAAAAAATTACATAATTTTAAAACCAACACATTTCTTGATAGTTGCTTCACACAAAATATAAAATAATGTTTTAATTATAAATATATTATATTATAGATTTTCTAAAACACACTTCGCGAATTTCGCGTTCCAATCTTAATGTAAAAATAAATACTTTTAGTTTAGAAAAATGACTCAATAATTTATGATTGTATTTTTTGCATTCAAATTATATTTAAGGTCAAGAAATATACACATCAAAGTACACATTGGTAGGCATGTAGCCTGCGAAATTTTTAAGGACATGACATCGGGAAAATCCCCGTATCCTGGTTGTTCGATATATATACACGCAGGGAGTGAGTTATCTTTGACTTCTGCACGAATTTATATTATGTAGATTGTATTGCACAACCGAATTTTTAGTATAAAACATAAGTCATCGTCAAGATATACGAAAATATTTTTCTCATAATTATTAAAATTTGAATATAGTATTAGAATTTCTAATTATAATTATATAAATATTTTTATATTAAACTAATAATATAGTATATTGGGTGTTATATTATATTATACGCATAATTAAATAATGGATATTTATTGAATTAGTTTGGATGGTTTCTATTAATATTTCTTTCAATATTATGTAGTCATTGTATTGTAGTTATTTGTAGTACAAACTACAAAATTTGAAGTTAACAATATTATTATATGAGTATATAGGCACTTATTCCGGGTGTCACAAACGACCTATAAAAAGAGTTCAATGAAGTAATTTATGGGTTTAACAAAAAAAATATATTCCTAAATATTTTTATCAAAACTTTAAATAAATAGACGGTTGCACAGGTGTTCTATATATATAAAAAAAAAAAAAAAAAAAAAAAAAAAATTATTAGAAACAAAATAAAAATATATACTTTTTTCTTGTATATTTTACAGTAGATTAAAAAAATATTTTATTACACTATGATAACTATTATCAGACATCAGAGAACTATTGAGAGAGTGTGATCTAGCCAAGGATCATTAAAGTTATAGAACTCCTTAAATTATTTGTTGAATCAAAATCGTACCAGTAAGTAATTAAACTGATAGTAGCATATTTGTTTAATCGATAATAGATAAAAATTGTTCGTGCGACCTGAAAAATTTTTGTTGCGCCAGTTTTCCATTCGATAAAAAGTTATCCATTCGGTAACTTCTAATTAGTTATTGGTCGTTTATGGGTGGAAAAACTTTTATCTGTGGATAGTATGCTGGTGATAGATATATTGAATTTGAAAGCAATGATATCCCACACCAGATAAATCATTTCTTTCTATAGAATAATTCTTATCGAAGCTTCGGTGAATATTCTGTGACTACATTATAATGTGATTATTATATATTTTAATGTATGAAAGAAATAAATATGTAGGAACAAAAGTGATTGAATGTGACTAGTTACTACTAAACTCAAATTTTTATAGATAAATTAATAAACATTAAAAAAAAACAATTGACAAGTTTAAAACTAATAATTACATCTAGCGTACTTAATGTATGATTTGTGTAGAAATAAATATTCAATAATCTCGCTGAAAACCCGAATATAAGTTGTTGATCGTGGTTAACTCTAAGTATGAATACGCAACGCACACAGTAGTGTATAATGTTCCCGAATTTTTATGATTAGAAAACATTTTTATAGACTATAGGTCAATCTTGTATAATATTCAAAATTACTATGGGATATGTGAAAATGTGCTTGGGCTTAGGAAACTACCTAGTATCTCTAAAATAAAGTATCTAACTTAGAACTAATCTTGTATTGAATTTTTAGGCACTAAAAATATATTAAAAACTAAAATGAACCTTTTTATGACTCGAAAATCTCAAAAGTTAATATTTTAAAAGGCCAGCCAGTAAGGGGTAGAAGCATTTCACACATTGTTTATTGAATTTGAATGATAAATGATAAATGATAAATGATAAATGAATAAATCATTTATTTCGATAAAACGAATATGAGCGAAGCTTCGGTGTATATATATTATATGTATAACATGAGTATTAATGTTAGTAATATATTTAGTATATTTTAACAATATAGTTTTAAACTATATATATATATTATTTCTTTTTAGTTATGAGTTATTACTAACTGATGGTAAAAAAATCATTTTAATGATTATTTGAATACAATTTATGTAACGCACAATTAACCTGTATTAAATTTTAAAATTAATATTAAAATACCGAAATAATAAATGTTGTCCAAAAGTTTAAATGACTATAAAAAAAATCTTGACTTACGAGTTACGATTGTTATGATTATTTATAATAGATATCATTATAATAACACACGATTAACCTTGTAGGTATTGCATTCTCAAGTCATAAAACCTAAAATTAACTCTATAATGACTTAAATATTTCAAATTTTAAAATGACTATATATAGCCTAATATTAAGAAAATATTTTCAAAAATTAAGTAATCAATATAATTGTTAAATACATATTCTGTGAAAAATTCAAGTCTTTAGACCAATTTTTCTCTGGAATTCAAATAAAATTCATACTGAATAATACATGTCAATATTTTTTTTACGATTTCAAAAAAATCACGACAATTTGAAATTTTTTGAATATAGTTAGAATAATAGTACATTTAATCTTGTATAAAATTGTCGGGTCTCAAAACCTAAAATTAATTCATTTATGACATAAAAACTTCAAAATTGAAAAGTGCCATAAATAGCCTCGCATATTTTATGTTAATTTTGTATTTAAATATATTTTCGGTAAACATTTTAAGTTTCTAGGATCATTATTTTTGGAATTACGAAGATATTTGATATTGACAAAAACGTGGTCTTAACGTTTTGTCGTATGTTTTCGGTACTTCTTACACATTAAAAAACTTTTAGGAAAACCAAAAAAGATCTCTTCAAAGTACTAACTAGATCAAATATGCTACCGCGGAAATAGGGTAAGCATATAACGATTGAACTACTCTTTCTACTATAATTTTTGGTTACAGACATTGAAAAAAAAAAACAACACAACATTGTAAAATGGATACATTTCTCGCTTCGCTCAGAATCTAAAATGAATACTTGGCTAAATACATTTTAATGATCTTTCCAAATACAAATTTTCAAGTACCTAAACCTGTATCAACGGAATATTAAATCATTCATATATAAAATCAAATTTTACATATCTCTGACTATTATAATAATGAAACGATTCTATCGAGTGGACGCGCGTGATACCTATTCGTAGTAATTGTTCAAGAGGGTGTCCCGACAATTGAGCGCGGAAAATTGAGCGCGCGACAATTAAGCGACGACAATTGGGCGCGGCGACAATTGAGCGCGGCGACAATTGAGCGCCGAAAGAATTGAGCGCCGAAAGAATTGAGCGCGGCGACAATTAGGCACACGGAAATATCATTTCATCACTCATATCATTTATACAAGTACATGGTTATCTATACCTATTTTAGTTTCTTATCGCTGGGTAAGCACACGGATGTGTCAGTGAAATGCCAAC
>JAIPRL010003873.1:0-42882 GCA_025469235.1 Pemphigus obesinymphae | reverse complement strand
ATTTATGTTATTGATTAGCATTAGCAAATAAAATCTGTTTTGTTTATACACTGCGTACACGTTAATTATTTCTTAAATCGTTAATTGAGTCGGCCTTGTGGTGTAATCTTAACTTCAAATACTTTTTTTTACTAATCTCCCTGTCTCAATCTCTTTCCTCCTTAAATTATGCCCGAGCCATCTCAATATGTTCTCCCACATTTTATAAATTATTGAAGCTATTCCCGTAATACCTTTTATAAACTCATACCTTATTTTGTCCTCTCTAATCATTCCACTAACTCACCTTAACATTATCATATCTGCCACACTCATTATCTGGTTTATACTAGGGTGACCATATTTAAAAATTATAAAACGGGACACACATCCCCCCTCTCTTCAATTGTATTTGTATCACCACTCTAACATAAATTTACAAATTAGATTAATAAAAAGGAAGTCATTCGCGTACATTTTTAAATAAAAATCAAGAAATAATTTTGAAAATGGAAAATAATCAACAAAAAGAAAGGTATTTTCCACAAATTATAAAAATGTGACAATTTTATTTTGAATTTATTCGGTGTATAATTTAAAATTTTATGAAAATCTAGTCAAAAAATATTGACTTTTTAATTTCTTGCTATTTCACATTATTAAATGGATATTTAAATTAAAAAAAAAGTGAAATAAACGGGAACTACTTTAAAAAAACGGGACAATCAGCGTCCCGTCGGAAGTTTGTCGGGACGACGGGAAGCAATACTGAAAAACAAGACGTATGGTCACTCTATTCTATACATCATTGCAGGTCTCACCACTATCTTATAATACTTACCTTTTAACCAAACAGGGATTCTTTTATCATACAAAACACCTGAGGCTTCTTTTCACTTAATTCATCCACACTTAACCCTGTATTTCATATCTTCTTCGAAGTCCCCATTATTCTGTACAACGGACCCTAAATACTTGAACCTCTCAACCTCACCCACTATATCCCCGCTCAACTTTATTTCTTGCCTTTCCATATCTCCTCTATGTTCCCTACGACTACGGCGGTAGTGATGTTTGCCGCTAAACGACAAACCAGTGTTAAGCATAGATAAGTACTTTTTTTTATCTAGATAAAGATAAAGATTAAAGTAAAATGTAACTATAGATAAAGATAGTAGATAATGTATCTAAAATTTATCTAGATAAAAACGGATCATTTTTTTAAATAATTTGTTATCAGTTTAAATATCTAATATATTACACACAGTCTACATTTTATTTATGGACTTAAATGAAAAATGTATATACAATATAATTTAAAAAATTTAATTTAACGTTTTATAATAAGTAATATTATTTTTTCATTTATTTATTGCGGACTGGGTTTTTGGTGCCAGTCTGACACTGTATACCACAGTCTGCTATAACCCGTGTGGTTGATATTATTATTATTATTATTATTACTGTCGCACTGCTAACTACCAATTATCATAATAATATGATTTATTTTTACAAACTACTTTTGTTCTTTCCAGTGAATGATTATAATTATAAAACACGCACACTCGCGTTCATTTACACACTTATACATTGACACAGCATAAATAAACACATTACATGTCATATAAGATGCCTAAATATTACCCCTAAAATGTGCTATGCTCTAATCGCCTTAGATATAATATGGTTTATCATGGATCCGGAAGTTCTTTCCTACGGAGATCCATTTGCGTGTGCTGTGTAATCAATCACTAATCGGCAAGGACAGGCAATGTATACATTCGAATAATTTTATTTTAAGTACTATAAACCCGTATTAACGAAACGTCATATTATTTCTGAAATTGATTGTTCCCGAAAAATAAAATCCCGATTTTATAGTTTCGGAAAATTATGGTTCCCGAATTTTTTTTTTCTGAAAATATAAAATCCTGACTGTAATCGTTTCTGAATTTTATATTTGCTGAAAACGATTTTCTCGAAAATATATTTTTCAATAAAAGTCGTTTCCATTTTTTTTACATTCCTGTATAATATCGATCCTTAAATATATATCAACTTCAATAAATTTTTGTTTTAATTATTTTTTTCTTTATTTTGATGTGATCCCGCCTGTAATATAATCCTGAAATTGATTGTTCCTAAAATTATTTTTCCCGAAAAAAAATCCCGAGTTTTATAGTTTCTGAATTTTATATTTCTTGAATAATAATTTTCCCGAATATTATTTTCCTGAATATTATTTTCCTGAAATTAATAATTCCTTAAAAAAACTTTCCATACAATATTTGTTTCCGTTTTTTACTTTCCTGATTTTGATAGCCCTCCCAATTTTCAACATCGGAAAAAAAAATTATTATTTGAATTAATCGGATACACGCATAGAATAGAGATCACGTGGATATATTGGTCAAGTCTTCTAGGCGAAACATTGTTCCCTAAAAAAAATTTTCCAACATTTGGTTATTATGACAACTTTACTCACCAGGTAGTAGGTACCTACTAACTGGAAAAGTGGAAAATGAAAAAATTACCTCTGGAAATAATAGGTAGTAGGTACCTACCATTAACTACCTATTCGTATTTATTTTTAGAAACTTGGAATAATTTATTTTAAAATATATACCTATTTATATTATTTTGAAGTTTGCAAATTCTAAATTTTTTATAGATTTGCTATTTATAACTTCAGTTATAATTATACATATTTAGCCTAGTCTTGGGGAGGTTTTAACTTCTACAGTCATTGACTTAATAGTTCATACTTTATGATGTGTTATTAATATATTATTGAACTTACAATATTATATGGAATACGGAGTACAAATAATTACATTTTGTGAACCTATATATATTCTATATATTATGTGTATATATCCAAGCCGGAGCCCAGTTGATAAACCTCAACTATGGTATCTATATTATAACCAAACTTCGCATAATAATCGATATTTTATAATTATAAATAATAAAAAATTAGATAGACGGTAGATAATTATATATATATACTAGACTTGGGTAAAATATTTTTTAATAATATTTGGAATAGTTACTTCCAAAAAAAGTGTTCAGAATATGTATTCAAATACTTTATGATTATAGTATTCCCCAAGTATTTGAAATAGGTACTAGTACAAAATACATTCCGAATATTTTAAGAATGATTTTTTTTTTTTTTATTATAGATTTCAATAACAAAAATAGTATCTAATTATAATATTATTAAGTAGGTATATTTAATCATTTTTATCGTGTAAATGAATATAATAATAATATGTACAATTTATAATACACACCTATACCTATTAATTATCAAATGTTAACATTAAAGTTCAAGATTGTTTAATTTATTTAAGTAGGTAATAAGTATAAGCAGTAGGAATTTTGTTGTTGTAATTAGTATTATCATTGATTATATATTATAATATATAATCAATGGTATTTATACCTATATAAGATCTTATATCACTAACTACGGTAAATACTTAATTTCTTATAATAAATTAATATATATTCAAACTATTTATGTTATCAATAAAAATTATTATTATTTAAATAAACATATTTTAAATTGGAAAATAACATTACTGTCACACTAAATATATACCTATAGTTGAAAACAAAATAAGATTTTGCACTTTATTATGCAGTTATACACAAATACAATTTACATTGACGGAGAAATAATTATATTATTTTTAAAAATGTGAATTCACCTCAATAAAGTATTCGGAATACTTGTAAAAAGTATTCAAAATACTATGTTAATTAGGTACCTACTTAATTATTCTGAATATATAGTATTCCGAATACTACTTAAGTGTTTATATATATATGAAAGAATTATGTTAATATAATATGTACAGTAGTGACTCATAGTTAATATGTTAATTCTTACTCCATGATCTAGAACAAATTTTACTCCAAAACTCCTACTTGACTCCTACCTGAAAAGTTGTTTTTAGAAACCAATATATTCCTCGGTCCAGTCAAAATCTGGCTCAGGAAAACTATAGGACGAAATCCACCCGGAAAATACGAGGTGGGCAAAATTCGCTAAAGATTTTTTTTTACTATATAAATATTTATAAAAATACGAATGCATTGATTATTTTATTATTCCAACTATTAGTAGGTACGTTTTAAAAACTAAGAAATACATATTATAGTATACCTATTACCTACATATTATATAACGTACGAGAAGTACACTATAATATACATATATTATTTTTAACAATTCACATTTTGCAATTGCATTTTTTAGTTTTTATACATTTTTAAAATGTAGCTAGGTGCTAATAGTTGGAATAGTAAAATAATCAATGCAATTCATAATTTTAATTCATATTTATATAAGTTAAAAACTTAAAAATAAAAAAACTTGAGTGGATTTTGTCCTAGTATAAATAATACTGGGCGGATTATGTCCTTTTACCTGACACAGCTACTTTTGAAATATTTTCAACATTTCTCAATCGTCAGATTTTAATTTTTGTATTAAGTAGTTACTTAAATTGGTTATATCAAAATAAGTGGATTCAATTGTGGTTTTTGGGTATGGGAAAAATATATCAAAGTTTGAAAAAACTTCAAATAGATTTCTTTATTTGTTGACCATTATAAAATAAAATTCAGCAGTAAGAAATTTGAATTTTATATTTTAAAGTCTTCCTTTTTAGGGTCAATCCAGGGGCATAACTAACAAGGGACAATTACCCCCCCCCACACAAAATTGCTTCAGTTGGCTATTCGTATTAAGGTCTTAAGGAAGTATTTTAGGAAAATGAGCTCAGCTTTGTAGACTTTTTTTTTGCTCATACAAAATAAAGTTCAATCAGTTGGCCAAATTAAAACACTGCCCCCCCCCCCCAAAAAAAAATTACTTCTCTACGACCCTGGGCTTATCACTTTAATATTAACAGTCTAATGTTTTTGATGTTCAAATTTTAAGTTATGTTAGGTGTCAAGAAATAATATGTTCAACATTTTTTTTATCAAGGTGAAAAAGGAAGATAAATATAAAACTCAAAATTCTGAACACGGAATTTAATATACAGCAGTAAATTCATTGGAAAGTCAATAGTCCTAATTCTAACTAACCCTAATTCTTGATATAGTGCAAATATTTTACTGCATTTTTAAAATAAAGTATATGACTAATAACCTCTGTTTTTGTATGATTTTTATAAAAAAATTGAAAATAGTCATTTTATAGTTATCGATAAAAATGTTGTTCAATTTTGAATGAATGAGAGCAATTCATAATTTCAACAGTCCCCACAGCAAAATATTGCACAATTGTAGCTTAAAACGTCCAACTTTGCAATATTTTGTTGTTTGAATAGAATTTAAATTATATATATATTACATATAAAAATCTATACTTCATAAAAAAAAAAACATATATTTGACTATAATAGTTATTACATTAGAAAACAATTTTTTTAGACATCTTAGGTATTTATAAACATATACAATACACTTTTTTTTAAATATTATATAAAAATTTGATTTATTTTTAGTTCTGAAATAAAATGAAAAGGAACTAAGGGTGAAAAATTAAAACTAACGAATGCAAAGATTGAATATTGGGTAACATCTTTAATCTTCTTTAGAATCATATCGTTTAACATGAAGTAAAGACATAGTTTCAAACAGGCAGCAACAACCACAATTTACAGCGCATAACGTTTCTTTATTAAACCATTCAATTAAATGATTAGCATGACCGCCATGTCCACATTTTAAACAAACATGAGCTGCACCTCTTACAGTAGAATTACATAATGAACATTTCAGATTGAACTGTTGACAATGAAGACAGTATCCATTTTTCACAGAGCCTTTACATTTATTGCATTCAACAATAAATTTGAATACAAAAGCACTACTCTTTTGAGTTTGGTGTTTCAAAAATTTTTTTACACTGGCTTGCTGATCCAACAAACCCAAATTATCCAATACGTCCATATATGTTTTTTTATATTCATCATAGTAAACATCTTTTTTCGAACTGGAGTCATCCAACACTAATCCTTGATCACAAACTTCAAAACATTCAGTTGAATCTTCTTGCCCACGAGAAAAGCTAAAACCTTCCGATTGACTATTTGAACGCGTATAGACAGGTGTTGGAGTCCTATCTGGTTCAATATTTTTAAAAGCAGAATTTGGGTCAAATACACAACATAGTAGAGCAGCAGTTTGAAAATCAGAATGACCAGCATAATGTGAAATTAATGAATCAATCATACGCATTGTAAATGGATGACTTTTCCAATTATTAATTTCATCAATGGAAGATGTAACCTTTTTTTTTACATTACAGTTTATACTACAGGCATATGCTGCTAGTGACCATGTTTGAACTAAATCTTTTCTTTTAAAACCATTTGTAATCCAAGCATTTTTTAAACAAGTACTAAAAACATTAGTTGTATCTAGTTCATATTTTGATGCTAAATCTTTATTAATCGGAAATAAACATGATACATCATAAATTGCAATGATTGGTTTATCTGTTTTATGATCTTTTCTGCTTTTTAAGTTTCGATTACTACCATCAGTTGGAGAATTTTTACTACTAAACCAGAAGGGTTGAAGTTTTTGCAGTGGAGTATTATTTGTACCATCAATTTTTTGTAGCGATATAGATGGGAAAAAATCAGTTTTCCTTCTCGGCGGACTATTAAACCACAACAATGCACCATTATTACAGAACTTTAACCCCATAGTTTTATGCTGAAGCATACTGTAAGAATCTTGGCAAGATATATAAGTACTCATATGTTCATAATGGGATGGTGATTGAGAATATATAGAATATGTTTTTTTATCGTCTTCAGTAAATTGAGAATCTGAAAATGAAATACGAGATTTTCTTAGAGATACAACAAGTTCACGTAGACAATACTGTACACAAGTTAAGTTTTTAGATACTTGTTTTAAAGCTGCATCATATAATATTTTGTGAATTTTATTTTTCATCACTGCATCATAAGTACATTTGGTAATTTGGAACTGAGGTTCAACGTTTATAGGGTAACCTAATGGGAATGTCATATGTACAGATAATGAGTTGTTGTTTATTTTTACTAAAGCTATTAATATACGCCGATCAGGATCTTTTTGTTCAATAAAGACTTCTGAACCAACATTTAATGAAAGAAATTCTTGGTGTAAATTTAAAATTGGTTTCTCTTCACAATCTTCACTATTATAAGAATCATTACTAGAAGATGTACTAAAATTGCCATCTTGAATTTCATTTCCAAAGTTTATAATATCAAATTCATTTAGTGTTTCATTAGATATGTTACTTGTTTCAGAATTTTGAGCATTATAATAAACATCCAAATTATCAGTACATGTTCTTTCATGATATTCCATAGGTGTTTCTTGAAGGTACGGCACAACATGCCACAATCTTATAGTCTGATCTTTGGACCATGTTATCAATTCATGTTCAGAAGTTTTATCTTCATTATTTTTCAACCACTGAAACTCTAATATTGTATCCGAGTGACCAACAAATGTGTGTACAGGTGTATTAAATGTATTTAAATTCCATAGCAGTAAGTTATTATCTACCCTTTTCTCCGGTGGAACCAAAACTATTAATATGCCATCACCAAAAGGTGTACATTTAGCTCTCCAAGCAGGCGTGACTGTATTCAAAACATTTTCTGCCTTTTTTAGATTGTTTATTTCAAAAAATTTTACAGTACAATCTTGACTACAAGTGACTAATTGATTTTCATTCATATAACTCCAATCCAAACACTGTATATTATTAAGATGAGCTGTAATATAACTCATAGGATGTGAAGCTTTTCTTTGATCCCATATTTTCACATCTCCACTATGAGCAGTAGCTATTAAATTTCTAGTTAAATGATTCCATCGTACTCTTGAAGCTGGAACAATAGCTGAAAGAGATAAAGCTGGTCTAGCAGGTTCTCTAATATCCCAAATATGTACAAATGAATCCATAGATGCTGAAGCTAGAGTATTTGGATCAGAAGAATGCCAATTTATATCTAATACAGTTCGTGTGTGAGTACTTAATTTTGTTGAATTAATGAGATCAGTATTGTTTTTCCAACAAAGTAATTGCAATTGTGTATTATAAGCTAATGCACATATATGCTGGTTGTGATAAGTCCGATTCCATTCTGTGGCATTAATTTCATACTTATATGATTTAGGATATAAAATATTTGATGATTTGTGAATTTCAATAATACCATATTGTTTATGGCCAGCTAACAAGACAACGGAACCAGTATAATCCACAGCCATTTTGTTAGCATCAAAATCTCTAATTTCAATGACATTATAGTCACCACTCCATCTTGTGGCCATTGTTGTGATCTAGAAATGAATTAATATAGTATACATTTAATATGAAAAACAAGATTAAGTATGGATAGATGAAGTAGAGCGAAGCGTCAGGTATTTTATGTGACAAAAAAATTCCTATTAGGTTAAAGTAAATTTTATAAGACAGTGATGAGACCTGCAATGATGTATGGAATGGAATGTTGGGCAGTAGATAGGAAGATAGAACAGACAATGAGTGTAGCAGAAAAGCAGAAATGAGAATGTTAAGGTGGATGAGTGGAGTAACTAGAGAGGACAAAATAAAGAATGAGTATATAAGAGGTAGTATAGGAGTAGGAATAGCTTCGATAGTTGACAAAATGAAGGAGAATAGATTGAGATGGCTCGTGCATGTATTAAGGAGGTAAGAGACAGAGGCATTCAAATTAGTAAAGGAAATGTATATTGATGGAAATAGTGGGAGAGGAAGACCGAAAAAGAGGAGGAGGATGTGATGGTGAGTGATATGAGGAAAGTGAGGGTAAGTGAAGATGTTAAGTCGAAGTCTAGGACTAGGGTGGCTGACTCCAAATAGTTGGGAGAGAAGGCAAAGGAGAAGAAAAAGAAGATACTTACACTTTGGAAAAAGTTTTTAAATCTAATAATTTATAATATATAAAAGATTATAATAAATTAAAATGAATTATGATATTGGTAATAAACTTACTATATTCTGAAAATTGAACAATTATATTTAATATAATCACACTATTCTTTGTAGATGGTAAATACTTCACATTTTTATTTAATAAATTTGTTCATTCTTCAAATTAATATGAAAACCTGAAAAAGAATATATTATAAAGCTTATATTATATTTAAAAACTATATATATTGTAAATTATTATGTATTTAGAAATTCACTACCTATTTTAGTTTTTAACCTTAAATATACTTATTTAAATTTTTTATACTCCTGCTAAATTTCATAAGTAGATATGCCAATTCCTAAAAAAAAACTGTATTAATATTAAAAGTACATCATTAAATACCTCTAGGTAGTATTTATAATATTATGCATAATATATTTTATTAGTTAATTTTTTTAAAAAAATTAAGATCACACAGCTATTTATTTACTAAGAAATACAATTTATTAGCATATAAATAAAGGTAACAATTACCTTTTTTATAAGAAAAATTATTTTAAGCTGTCTATATGCCAAAACATTGATATAGGTACATTTGTAAAGTAATTACAAAACAAAAACCAAGAAATCTTAATTGCCTTTAATTTATAAAAAAAAACCTGATGTTCATACAATAAAATTTAAAAGATAAAAAAATCCTTTAGTATACCTAGATATATATTACAAAAATAAATATTTTGTATGCAATTATTACACAAAAACTAAACATCCTATATTTATTCAATATTTTTTCAAATATTTTTTAGACTAATAAATTAATCTATATAAATAGTGAAGTATAAACGTAGAAATTTAATTTGATTAAAACCAAGACAGTGCCTATTATGTTATTTGTAATATAAACTATAATAAATATTGAATAGGTATCTACTATCTAACATATTACTTATATTTACAGAAATAATTATTATAAATTAACTTCTCTGTGTATGATGAGCGGTAAACAACAAACCATTCCTTAATTTTATATTTCACAAGCATAAATGCACAAAATTTAAAAAGCAAGAAATTAGTATAATAAAAAAATACTGCAAAAATAATAATAAATGTAAAATTACCAAAACAAATAGATTAGATACTAAACTGTCAGTAGTGTTATATTCTGTGGTAGTGTTATGTGGTAGTAGTAGTATATATATCTGTGTGTGGTACATGTGGCTAACAAGTGATAACAGGAAGGCGGCAAAACGATGAATGATTATATATATTTATATTATTTAAAAAATCCGATCAGTAGAGGATGGAAGTACTTCGCTCGTTGGATAAGTAGATGGTCAGGTGATGGATATATTACATTTGAAAGTAATGATAAATAATTTATTTTGATGAATTTTGAGTGAAGTTTGTGAAAAACGCGCGTTATATTCCCCCGGATAAAAAGTCCGGACTAGGGTTAGGTAGGTACCTGCAGAGTTCGAGACGTTCTCTTCTACGAGAATTTGTCCTCTTTTTATGGATATACTTGTTTGTCCGGTTTCTTATTTTTAAACTCTAAAATGCGTCATCTTTCTACAATAATATAATATTCTGATGCTATAGTGTAAGAATTAGTCAGAAATTATTATTACAAAGTAGATAGGTATCTCATAAAATATTTAAAATTATATTAATTCATTAGGTATATTTAATTGTATTTATGCAAATATACTACGTAATTGTTGGTTGTAAACTTCAATTGATGCAACATACATTGGTATATTTTTAAATTTTATTAAGTAGGTAGGGTATAGGGACGATCCGAAGACATAATTCTGGAGTGGGGGAGGTGTCTCCGAAAATAAGCCGAAAAAAAAGATCATCAACTTTTTTCTAATTTTGCCGACTACATTCCGAAATGCTCCTTCAAAACGTGGTAAACAAGCAATCAACTTTCTGTTTTCGCCGACTACTTTCTAATTAAGTCTCGTGGCCCTGGGTAGGTACCTATACTACCTACCTATATCAACAATATTAACAAATCAGCTACATAATCTGATTATTGATATTTAATTGTAAAAATTATAGTGGAATCTCGCTATTAAATTCATAGTATTAATTAGGTACCTACTGTCTAATATTCTACTTAATAGAATAAAACCATATATACACGAAATTATTGGAGAATTACCAGGCGGGGTTTATGATAGGAAAGTCAACCTTGGACACATCATTCAGAAAATAACTGAAAAAATTCACGAATTTGGCACCTCTTTTTTATAGATTTCAAGGCTACTTACGATTCGGCGAACAGAGAGAAACTGCGGAGCGCAATGTAACAATTGGCTGTATAAGTACCTACCTGAAAAGTCTGTGAGACTAATCCGTACATGTCTACAGGGATCAAAGTGCAAAGTTTGGAGGCGATGTGTCGGAGGACTTCGAGGTTGTGACGGGGCTTAGGCAAGGTAATGCCTTGTCCCCAGCTCTGTTCAATACAACGTTGGAATCAGTCGTAAGAGAAACCTTAGTAGCAGCGAATGGAGTTGAAAATGGAATTGACAAACAATAAATTAGTATAATGGTTGCTATGCAGATGCGATTTAGTTAAAATGGCAGAAAATGAAACGAGTCTAAAGGATACTACAAGAAAGTTGCTGGAATAAATTGGATTGTCATTAAGAATGAGGATAAGATAAAATACATGGTCGTAACTATAAGAATAACATTAGAATGGGACACTTGGATATTGGTAACTATAAATTTGAAAGAGTGGATAATTTAAAATACTTAGAGGTGTACATCAACAAGGACACAAATAGCTACAAGAAAATAAAACTAAGATTAGTAGTAGCAAAAAGATGTTATTTCGGATTGGTACCTCTATTTAAATAAAATATTTTATGGTAGGTAGAAGACAAAAATAACTCTTTACAAAGTTCTAGTAAGATCAGTACTCAGTAGACTTGTATGCAAGTGGTGCATGGGTCACAACAAAATTGGATGAGTTTAAATTAGCGACTTTTGAACGGAAGAATTTATTACATTTATTTATGGACCTAAAATAAACAATGAAGGAGAATATGAGATAAGGACGAAACAGAAAATTGAAGACCTGTACAGAGAAACGAATATCAGTGGAGTCTTAAAAAGTAGTATATTGAGTTAGTCTAGACACGTAACTATGGTGATTAGAAAGAACAATAAATTGGACAGGTTACGAAATGGAAACCAAGCACAAAAAGGCCAAGAGGACGTCCTAGATAAAGAAGGATATTATAAGGATTATATAAGACTTGAAAGAACTTGGAATAAAGAACGGGGAAGAAATGACTATTCAGAGACAGTATATTTATTGACTTATTTATTTAATTATATTGGTTAATATTGTATATTTATTTATTTAACACTTTTTTGTATTTGTATTTAAGCTTAATTTTTTTTTATAATATAATTATATAACTGGCAAGCCGAGTTCTATGCTCCACACTCGCTAACATTCAATGAACGTTGTCTGCGCTCGTGTTCACGTCCAACAAGAGTATGGAGCCAGCATATCATGTTCTCGAGTCAGTTTCAATACAAATGTCGTATGTATATACCTACTATACCTACTACTAGCTCCTAATAAAAAAAAAAAAAAACTAAAAATATTGTCTACAAAAAGGCCCTACGATAAAATATATTTTTGTAGAAAAAGTAGAAAGTATAATATATAATTTTATGTAAAGAATTAAATAACAATTTAAAAATAATAAACGTTTAAATTTAAAATACTATAATGGAAATTATTAATAATTAATAAGAATTATTCTTTGCCTATAATGCCTGATAATAAGCAACATATTTTTAAGGGGGTTTGTATAGGCAATTTTTATGACAATTAAAGAAAAATCTAACAATAAGTAGTTTAAAAATATTCTTATGTTATAATATCACTTTTATTGTCGTCTAATCGTGATATTGGTTAATAAACCACGTTATACTTACCTTCATACTAAGTTTAATTACTTTCAGAACGATTGTAGATTATTATAAAGAGAGGCTGCCTCACGATTTTTAAAGTGTTTTGTATAGGAAATTTGTATTAAATTTTAGGAAAATAAAAATCAAACAAATAATTAATGGGTTACTTCAACTGCCACGAACATCTACTATCACGACATTGATTTTAGAAATGATAATAATGCTTCAAAATAATTGTTACTATCACGGTCTAGCTTTAGATTCTAGATAGTATCTAAAGTCGTATTACATCAGTTTGCATCACGATTTAAGATAATTCGTGGCTTGCATTAAAACGATTTTACTCCGAAGTTGATAAGATTGATAGCACAGTGATTGATAGTATCAGTATGTCCGTTTTAAGGGGTTATATATGAGCATAAAAAAAAAAATGAAAATCTAACAAATAAAAGATTTATATATCCTACGCCAGGTCCATGTTTTATTATTACATAATCTGGTGATCATCATATTTGAATGAAATTAAAATAAATTACCTAAACAAATTTGTCCACACCCGATTTTAAGGGGTTCTGTATAGACAATTTTTTAAAAATATTTTAAATTTTGCGTTCATGTCATTTTTGATTCTTGTTTGATTTGTCGGTGTTTTTTTTTAAAATATTACTTTCTCCTTTTGTCTTTTTCATCATGAGAACATCATAGAAAGACAATAGTTAATCCAATTATCTAATGCTCACGCATTCAATATCTGAGTTTTAATATGTAATTTGTAAATGTAAAGTATGTAAAGAATTTTAATTTGAAAGTTTTGATTAATTTTATTTATGATATGAAATACCTAGCCCTAGCAACTATTAATTAAATCACACATTTTTAGATTCTGAACATAGTGAGGGAGCTAATGGTTTTAGGTATAATGTTTAAATTTTTTTTTCTGTTAATAAATTTACTGCCAGAAGTACTCCGATCTTTACAAGCTTACCGAGTTTCCGGCAGGAAATTGCATTTAGTCGGTACTTTAAAAAGGTAATTTCGATTTTTTCAATAGTTTGTCAATGCGTAAGGAAAAATTACCAAATATAATGAAAAAACAGCAAAAATACGATTTCGTTAAATCGAGATTTTTGGGTAATCTTGAGTTTTAAGACCGGAAAATTGTATTCTACGTTAAATATATGTTATTCTAATTCAAATAAAAAAATCTCGAAAATACGTACGCACCAAGCGCGCCCATTTTGAAATTTGAACTTTTTTGTGCCATTATTTAGCACGTCATTTACATGACTATTTTTAGAATTTGTACGATATTCGTTTGTCCGCTACATCTAACTTTCTGTATGCGCGGCTGCCGAAACTTATCGGCCGTTTTCATTTCTAGTATACCAGTATACGATTAACCTATAATACGTTAGCATCTCCAATCTTAAATCTTATTCCTCCTGAACTACGGTAAAACTTACTTAAACGGTCAATAAAACATGAAAATCTTAACTTTACAAATGAACACAGCCGATAATTTTCGGCAGCCGCGCATACAGAAAATTTGATGTAGCGGCCAAATGAATATTGTGCAAATTCTAAAAATAGTCGTGAAAATGACGTGCTTTTTTTTTTTTTTGCCTATTTCATGTGTTTTGAGAGAAGTATATTATTTTTTTCACATTTTCACGACCCCTCCCCCTAATAATCTTTCTTTGAGACGGCCTTGGACAAGTTTTTCATTGAAAAATTGTCGTTGTACGGTCCTCTTAAGGAGCCAAAATACCAACATCGATCTAAAAGCTTGATAAAACATTTCAATTCTGAAAACTTTTGAATTTATCAGTTTATCTTCTAGGGATCGATCGAGGCGTTTATTTTAATTTTATTTTTTAACCGTGTTATTTGTTATTAAAAAGTCGCAATTTTTAAACATTGATTATATTTTAATCTGCACTAATACAGAAAAATAATTTCAATGATCCCTAGAAGACAGATCGACACATTCAAATCAGTTTACCAATTGTAAATCCGACTTTTCAAAGTTCCACAATTTTGTTACGTTTATTGGTTTTTTAGACGGAAATTTCGTGATTACACAACAATAAAAAGTGATACAGGTACGGGGTTACTTTTAGATTAATTTTAAAATGTACTTAAGAGGACGCTACACCTGTATTGCTGTCTTTGTCTATCTAATGGGCAATATAGCAAAATTATACTACGCAAAACAATAAATGTGGTGTCTACATTAAAATTAGCTTTAACACATAATAACCAATTTAAAAAACGAGAATATTTCAAATCCTTTTTGTAAAATATTGTTTATTAAAGAAGTTACAGCGTTTTAAAAAAAGGAAAACTTACGCTATAACCTGTTAAATATTTTTCAATTGTTAGATTTTTATTTTCATATTTCTTAAAAATTGCCTGTACCGAACCCCTTTAAAATGGCAGGTGTTGCAGCTCCTAATATTGGTACCAAATAAGAAAAGAGAACTTTTTCTAACTTTCAACGGGATTTTTTTAAATCTTAAAAAGTGAAAATTTTTAAATTTCAATAGCTTATGAAAAATATAATTACACCAAACAAAAATAATGGCTCTGTCAAAATTTATTAAATGTGCTCAGCTTTTTACTGATACAAAAATATTTATCTGCAATTATTCTAAATTATATAATACAAAATTATGTTTAAAAAACAGAATGTATATAAGATACTGAATGTTTACATTGCTATGGCCATAGATTATATTCATATAATCTGGGTTATGCCCAAGCAAACTTAAGTAATTACATGGTTAGGTACACAATTACATTTTTTGTAAGTTATAAATATGTTCTCTGATAGGGCTTTAATATTTAGCATAGATAAGTGTCTATAAGTATCCCATAATACTAATGACGCTATAGCTACACTGAAGGTTGTGTATAATAAGTGTATAACTATCCAGAAATAGCACCGTGAGCTGAACAGTTTTTACATTTTAGTTCAAAAATATACAAAACGTAGTTATTAAGTATTCCCTATTTCCATGAACACACAGTATAGACATTACTTGAGTACCAACGAGGAAAATTGTTAAATAAATAATTTGTTAATAACTATGTATTTATTATTTGTTTTTTATGAATATATAATTATTATAGAATTTATTTTTACATATTTTTAATTGGTTTTAACAATAATATTAAAAAAATTGCCTATTTCTTGAATCAAGTAAATAATAGGTTAATAACTTGTATATTTGTAATAACATTTTTAAATAATTCAAGTCATAAACCTAAGTGGTTTTCAAAAAAAAAAAAAAAAAAAAATGAACACATGTCATAATCAAAATTAGTAATGATACATATTTATGTAAACAAAACCAACAAATCTTATAAATAAAACATTTAACTAAATAAAAAAATTAATAAATTACAATTGAATATGATTTTATTTTAATACAAATATAAGATTTTAAATAATTATGAATTGTGTATGTTGACAAATATGGTCTACTTGACATAATTAAATTATTAATTTTCTAAAATTCTTATATTTTTGTCTTTTTTTAGTGAAAATCAGAATAAATATTGTAATATTAAATATTTAATGAGTTTAAAGTGCTTTAACTTTAAATAATAGAATTAGTTTTAAGTACAAAAATCATAAAAAAGATATATTGATAATGAATAAATGAAGAAAAACATTATTTAAATATGAAGTTTAAATATTGAAAAATAAAAAATAATTATAATAAAATACCTTACTGGAAATATTTACAAGCTTTAATATTATAGTGCCTTAACATATTTGTTATTAACTAATAATCATAACTATAAATGATATATACTCGTCAAACTTCAAATTATAATGGGGTATCTTTCAATATAGAACCAATTTTCTTATGGGCATATTCTAAACATTTCGACAATTCAGGACTACAACCATGTTCAGCAATTGTATTGAAACGGTATGTACGGAAAATATTATTTTCAATAAAGGTCACAGCATTCATTAATGGACACAATATTACTTTTGTATGATCTGTGAAGTTTATCTATAGAAAAACAAAAATTACATTATATAAAAATATAATTTATATATATATATATATCATTATAACATACTTGTAAAGTGCCATTAGTAAGTTGCATAATAACTGATGAAGTAGATCTATACCACTGATGCATATAAGGGGTACGACTCAATTGGTCTGCATCTTTAGCTAATATATCTGCACCAGCCTTAATAAGATGATCATTCATATAACGTCTGAAGTACATTAATAACTTCATTTTCTTTTCCAATGCTTGTGGAGTATGATCAGTAACATAATATTGTTCCGAGCCATTTCTTTCTATGTAATGGACATCCCTAAAATAATCATTAAAATTATAAAAATATTAATATGATTATAGTTTTAAGAATATAAATAAATAATAAGCCCCTTACTTAAAATTGGCTAATAATACAATTCGGGTAAAATCATTGAACATAACACCAACACAATCATCAGATAATTCATAACCAAAACCATATTTATCAGAATAATCAACCCATTTACTGACCCAAATAAGAGGTTGAGCGGCTGGATCAGTGTTTTCCTCTAAAATTACAAAGCATGATTAATATATTATTGCTAAATAATTTACAGCATTTTTATCAAATGCATACCCATATTTTTCATTCCTTTCATTAATGACGGTTTATTTTTCAACAAATTTCCCAATTCCTTTTCTAGGGATATCATGTATTCTTTACAATCATTAGCAGATACACCATTTCCAGCAACAGGTGGTTTGTTTGGCATATTAAATATTGGTAATTTATTAACAGGATCTTGAGGCTTAATTGCAACTTTAGTAACAGCAGTTTTTGGACTGTTAAGTTCTAAAATGAGAAATACATCAAACATTTCAATTAAAGCATAATTAACTAAGTAGGTATATATATATATATTAAAATGTTTACCACTTAAATAATTACCATTGAGTGGTCTGCGATTAGAAATAGATTCTCTATAATTAATTGAATCGAATCGAGGAGCCATTGTAAGACAAGACGGAGGCAATTTTTTAGGCATGTATCCAGTAGTAAAAAAATCAGCCTTCATTATTTCAGAAATTGGAGGCCGTTTTTTAGGATCAAATTGGAGCATTTTATTAATAAGAGTACTTGCATTTTTATTCAAGTGAGGAGGAAGATTATAATCACATCGTGTAATGCGAGCATATGTTTCTTTCAAAGAGTTTGTTTCAAATGGGGGTTTGCCAACCAATAATGTATACCTTAAATATAATAATTAAAAATATTATGTATAAACTTAATTTATATAAAATAAATACATACATGATACAACCAATGGACCATACATCGACTTCAAAACTATGACCAGTTTTACTAAGAATCTCTGGAGCAATATAGTTTGGAGTACCACATAATGTTCTAGAAATATTTGTATTTTATTTTATTAATCAAACATATTATATAATAATATAGATGATAGTTAGATAACAAATTGTTGTAAGCAATAGATTTATCAAAGTTTACTTTATAATATTTTGTTGTGAGTGTTGTAATACATCGATTAATCTTACTTAAACATCAATATTACTTTTTTAAAGTGAATAATTGATGTTTTTTTAAAAGTAATTGGTGTGATTGAAAATATCTGGAAGTGAGTGAAATTTTTATAATGTTAAAGTCAATTTGAAAATGAATATAAACAATTGTAAAAATGAGGTTTTGGACTTCTTGAACAATTTCAAAAGTGACGTTTATAACAATTTGCCTTCTAACCATCGACATAAAGACGATTATTACTTTTTACGTTGTCCATCATATTCAATTCTAGCAGCTAAACCCAAATCTCCAATTTTTACTTCCATATCATCATTTAAAAACAAATTTCCTAACTTTAAATCACGATGAATAATGCCTTGTTGATGTAAATCTAACGTGCCTTCAAGAATTTGATATACATAGTAGCGAGTTTCAGGTTCTGTAAGAGTTTTCCTTCTCCTAAAACACAACAAATTCATGAAATAATAAATTAAAATGCAATTTATTTTTAATTAATTAATTTGCTATAGTTATACGTTATGACGTATGAAACAATTGAATAGGTTTGTTAGGGGCCATCAAATTTATTTTAAAAATAATCATTACTGACTTATACAACTCAATTAGGTGATTAAAATATTTATTTCCAAATACAACATTGGTTATTGTAAAAAAGTAAACATAAAATATTTCATTATAATACAATTTTTGTATAAAAAGTGTAGGTATGTATATTATTTTTATATTTTCCTTTACTAAAATTTGAAGTAATAGGTACTTATAAAATAGTAAAATGGAAATATTTTATTCAATGTCAATTGCAATACCTACATATACCACACCACTTTTATTATTTTTATAATAGAATCTAAATATTTTTTTATATTGGGCAGCATGGAAAATGTTCCTTTTTTCAAGTGGATTTATAATGATTTTAGTAAATTGGGGGAATATTTTTGGCACTAGAAAGTCACCTTTGATAGATGTGAATTAACAAAAAAATCTCCCTAACAAAAATGCATCATTATGAAACATAATGTTTTGAAAATAAAAAATTTAAATACATCCAATTAAAATTTGAATGTTATATAACTTCTATAATAAATATTGACTGTATAATTATACTGGTTTAACATTACAATATATTTATTAGAAATATGTTTATAATATAAAACACTATACTTAAAAAAATCTGAAGAAATATATATACTACATACTACACCTACTTAATATATATTAATAGTGAATAAAAATATTTTTATTTTTTTTGTTAATTACAAAAACTTAATATTAGGCACTAAAAATAAATAAAAATGTACATGTCATATTTTCCATTTTCAAAAAATCCTGTTTCATGCACTGATTTTTTATCAGGAAGATTTTTTGTGTAACAATTTATGTATAACATGTATGTTTAATGACAGGCACAAAATGTACATCTTAAGTCAAAAGCGATTGCTGACTATTAGCACTTACAATGTTAACCGTTCTAACTAAAAAATATTATATTATAAAGTACTTTATAGACTACAGCGGGAACATTTCATTTTCTATGCCACCAATATACAGGGGCCAGTGAACAACAATCTATAGTATATAATATATATTATAATTAGGGTTAGAATGTTTATAATCTTATAAACTCTAAAAAATGCAAGCAAATTATGTCCAAAAAATATCAAAATATACTCTCAAAACACACTTATATGGACATTTTAAAATACATTTTGAAAAGTATCCAAATTTTTTATTTTATTATCTTTAAAAATATACATTGATAAAATTTGTTTTGCTTTAAGTAATAAAAAAATTCAATGTTGATCAAACAAATTTAAATATTATTTTTAGTTATGTTTTACATAGAGTTGAGCACTATTGAATACAATTATTGATATGTTCGATAGTTTCAAATAATCGAAAATACCTTAGTTATGTTTATCGAATATTTTTTGATTATCGAACAGTTTGTTTGGAATAAGACTATCAAACATACAATATCATATAATATATTTGTGTAATCAATGGTTTGTGGTAATTATAATACCTAATTAATGGGTGCAAAAATTTAAATCTTTATTATTTTTCACAACATCTTATACTATCACTATAAACAAAAAAAAAAAAAAAAATTCAAAATATGCTCACTAAATATCAAAAATATGCATATATAGGTATGCAAATATACAAAAATAATATACCCTTGTATTTTATATAGGTATCTTATTTTTGGCCTCAATTTTAATCAAAATAATGTCTAAAAAATGTTATACATACATAACATGTTTATAAACAAATAATTCCAAAAATATTCTAAAATTAACTTTTATATTACCTATATAAAAAATGTTAGTGCACTACAAATTTCATATATTATATTAAATATTTATAAAATTATGCACATTATATGCAATTATCCAAAAATATGTAAGTTTAGGCATATGTAACTTATGAAATGTTGACTTTTTTAATCAGAATTATTTTAAGTAAAGTATACAAAAAAAAAAATGCCTTTGCATAAAAATCCGAGTCCTATTTGTCACCATTTAAAATACAGAGTATTATACAAATACAATAAAGATACAATAATCTCAGAAAACAATTTATACCTATGTTAAAAAAAGTCACCCTGTATATTGTGCTTTTATACATAGGTTATTTTTTAATTTAAATTCACCAACTTAATAACATTGTCAACAAAATTCTGATAAAAATCAATATTTTGTTAAACTCAGAAACCTGATACTGAATGACATACTATGTTTTACAGATTGCATGACAATAACTCCTTAGCATATTTGACCTAAATCACAAAATTACATAGATAAATTAACTATAGAAACTTCACCTAATAATAACATATATTTTTGAATGTTGAAATAAAACTTCATAATTACTATAATGTATAAAAATATAAATATTTAGCTAATAATAGCTAATTATTAATGATTACTTTTACAACCAAATATTCCAAATAACATTCAGGTATATTATAATAACTAAAATTGAATTTTATCAGCAGTAAACCAATATGCTTTTTTTGTTTTGTATTGATAGATATAATATGTATTATTACCTATTTTACACAATTTATATGTTAAGTCGTAACTAATAACATAAAATATTTTCAAATTCAATACTAAAAATCTTTCCAATGTATTTAAAAAATAGAAAAAAATATCTTTGTATTAACTATAAAACATAAATATATAAAATAATGTTCTTGTGTACTTAATCATTAATTGAATAAATGAAGATCCATCATTTTATGATTATAATAATAAAAATAATGTCCATAGGACACAAAGGAAAAAATTGTATTGATAAATAAAATAAAACCTAATATTTATTAACATTATAACACATACTTAGAATTGTAAATTTAAGGTGGAATAGATAATTAATTCAATTATTGGTCTATTACCTTAAATTGTACTAATATTTCATTGATTTAAGGCTACTTAGAATTTAATCTGAAAATATAATTTTACAAAATTTTTTTTAAAAAGTTTTAATTTTTGGCAATTTACTATTAACTATTTAATATTTATTTTATATTTAATCCTTTATCACACAAAATAAAATATAATATGAAAAATTATTTCCATATTCTCAAGTAAAAACCTACAGAATATTAATATATTTTCAAAATTAAAATCGTAACATTTTAAGTCCCCTTCATTTTGTCAAGCTTTTTGGTTTTTACGGGTGTCTTTTAAATAGTTATTTGTTATTACATAAAATGTAATCAACATAGGACTATTTAAAATTACTTTAAATATTTTTCAAAAATACAACATAATACTGATAGATATGTTATAATGGCCGTCTTTAGGTATTTAAGTGTTTTTCTAAACAACTTTTTATTTTCATTTTGTGGCAGTTTTTTTTATTATTATTATAAAACTATTGTTTATTAACTCAAAATTTAAATCAGTAAATTGTACATGTACCTATATACAATCTTGTTATTACATAAAAATGTATAAGTATTTATACCTACAAATAATTTGATACAAGTGGAAATGATTAGTTAGGTAATTGCAACTTCATCATTGTTACAATGTGCATAATATATAATATATAAAGTAAAAAAAAAGTTTATTAAATTTCGATTTATAATATATTTTAGGTATATCGTATGGCACATATAACCCGTCCAGTTCATTTGTACCCTCGGTGACGACACGCATTTGACCAAATCAGGGTTCAAAAATATTAATTGAACAAAATGTGATATCTACAATGTACGACTTGACTTTTATGTTATCATGGAAATTAATTGGGAAATCAGTATTTTGCTGGAAGTATTCTACAAAGATAACATTTTTAAAAAATTATGTAGGAAACACATCTGTGCTTTTGCATTTTAATAACCCCTAGCAATTTAAAAATGTGCCAAGGGCGCAGATGAACTAGACGAGTTATACTAAAGGACATACATTATCATTTATACCTAATTAATATTCATGGTAAGTAAATATATTAGTATATAACAGAAATCATTATATTATTTGTAAAAAATAAACCCAATAAAATACGATTTTTAGAAATCTGTTCTATTACTAAAACTTACTTATGCAGCTCCATCATTGATCTTTTACGGCAAAGCTCCAAAACAATATAAACAAAATCATTATCCTCAAAAAAACTGTAGAAAGTAACAATATTTTTATGTTTTAATGTCCTGTGTATATGTATTTCTTGAGTCATTTTGTCTTTTTGATTGTGTTTCAATAAATATTTTTTCGAAACTATTTTTCCAGCAAATACTTCTTTAGTTCTCATATCCACAATTTCATAACATTTTGCAAAACCACCCTATAATAAAGAGAGGTATAAGATATGACATATATTAATGGAAATATTTAAATTTTAATAGAAAGGTACATATTAATAGTAGGTATGTATCTATTTTAAAAATTAATTATGTGAAAAATAAAAAATATCATCCATTAAAATAACAAAATATGTTTAACGTCATTGAATACCTATTTATTTGTACTAAAAAATAAAAAGGTTGTTATGACGCAAACATGTCTATTAGTAGGGGATAGATACACCTTTGATAGAAAGATAGTGTACTAGTGAAAACATATTGAACTTGAATGCAATGATAAATTATTTATTTCTATAAATAGATTCTGAGCAAAGCTTCATTGAATATTACAAGACTAATACCGTCAGTTATATATTCAATATATTTAATAATATAGTATAAGAACAAATATATTGAATGTGTCTAATGATCTATTATTTTGATAAAACCCGTACAAAAATAATTATACTATAATTTTAAGCAAAACCTACTTAACAAATTTTTCTTGGTTTACTCTATATATAATGCAATATATTTTCTGTTAACAACTTTTTAACCTGAAAACTTAATCTAATCAGTCATGTGATCCCACTTTTTGATAGAATATTAGGTCAGAAAAGTTCTTTAAGGGAGTATATTTTTAATTTTTTTCATTGTTTCTTTTTTTTTTTTTTTAAATTTGGGAACATGATATACCTAGTTATCAAAACTTAGTTTGATTATTTAATGGATCCTCTACCGACTACCATAATATGTCAAATGTAATCTGTATTTATTCCAAATAGTTCATGCTACAATACTATGTATCAATGAGAACACTTGGCCTACTACTGTATTTGAATCAGGCAAAGTAAAAGAAAATTTGATAACCATCTATATTGTTTTTATATTAAGTTGAAGAAAATGTATTTGTTTTTGTATTTGACGATTTTTCGAGTACTTTAAATAGTTGGGAAAAAATTATTTTTGTTGACATTAAAATTACACATTTAATTTATAAAAATGTTTGTATTACATAATTTCAATTGCATATTTTGGAATAAGTGTGTATATATACTCATACCTATATGAAAATACGATATGTATTTATGTTAATCGACTATTTTAAAATACAATTTTATCTCTAGTAAAAAAGTTCGGTTCCGAGACAATTGGTTGTTCCGGAAAGATTTTTCGGAACACCGGGATACTATGCTCAAAACAGATAGTAACGGCTAAATCATTATGTATGAAAACCTATGTCTGGTGATCTACAAACACTCGGTGAGCAAGCTGGTCATTAGAGGGTATGCGTTCCCCGTTGGACGAAAACTTGTCAAGCAGCTGGTATATTCTATTTCGGAACAGAATATAAGACTAACATAACGAAGGTAGGTATGTATAAAATTATTTAAATTTAACATTTTTATTAAACAACTTATTTTGCTTAAAGTATGTACCTACCTACAACGTAAAATTGATTGATTTTTAAGTATCTAAAATAAACAATAGATTTCCACAATTCAGATTTTGACAAAATGTCCATTCATCATAAAAAATTCTAGTCAGTAGCGGCGGAAGCATTTTGTTTTTGTTTTTAAAAATAATTTATTTTGACACAACAATTCTAAACAGAGCTTTGGTGTAATATACCCATATACTTTATACTCGGAACCGGTTTTTACATATTAGTAAGTAGTACTAGATAGTACTACTACATAGTAGGTACTAAACCGTAAATTAAAATATAGAAACTAAAACAGAATGAAAAAAAAAAACGATAACAACAATTTTTCATTTTTGCTCATCAATTTTATTCAGATGCGAGAACTTTATTAACTAGTATTATTTTTCCTCTATTCCAAATATGTAAAAATATTTGTTGCGGAAATAAGCGGTTAAAAAGTTATAAACTTATAGCAATTTGAAAATGATCAATTTCGCATGTATTACACGCATAATTCCAAACATAGTCCATTAAAAATAAGCATCGATTACGAGAAGTACAGTTATTACGAGTTTCTATGGCTGTCCCCATCTGATATAGGTAATATGACATTGATACTTCGATTTATAAATAAAATCGACGAAGTGATAAAACGAAAGTAAAGTTCAACTATAGTTTTAAACATGAATATTTAACTATTCATTCAACATTTTCTAATCATACGCGCATAATTTATATATACGAATCGGCAATTTCAAAATGGGTACTGAACTTTTTAACTACCCAGTTATTTTGTCAATACAATTTTACATATAAAATAAAAAAAAAAAAAAAAATTGACGGTAAAGTAGATTTATACCTACAATTTTTAATAACGAAATAAATGTATATGTTCTTAAAAAATCGGTGAATAAAACCGAAACTGTTAAAATTAAGTTAAAGCTGTTTAATATGGTTAAAAAACGATTTTTAACGTTTTGTAACGTACCTAGGTAGGTACGTATGATAAATAAGTAGCCAAATATACACCATGAAAAGACGTTTTTTTGGTAGTTTTTTCTTACCGGTTCATCGTAAAATTACCTCTTCAAAGTACCATCCTGATCACCGAAAAATAGGTAAATATGAAATTATTGGATAGTCTTCTAATCGAAGTCGTTTTCAGGAAAAAAATAAAAATTGTAAAAATGTAAAACATTTTAGGTAGCTTTTAGTCCCGCTTATAAATTGAAAATAACGATTAGTGAGAGAAAAAGGTCACACTAAGATTCTTTTTGCTTTCTTTGAATTGATGCATTTATTCTGGCCAATACCAATACAACTAATAGATACATTATTAATCGATTTGTTATTGTATTACTACATTTTTCATCTACTTACTTATATAGATTTGGAATCTACAAAGGTTCCAAAAAATATTTTTTTTCTAAAATTCGGATGGTTCAATAAAGTAGAAATGTTTTATAGTATTTTTTACTCTAGGTACAATTCAAAAACATGTTTATTTTTTTTCATAAATTTTGAATATTTCAAATTCAACAAGTGTGCGTTGGTATTTAGGTAATAAAAACAAGTCGGAAGCCAGCATTTCAAAAAAATTAATTCAGTGAGTGCCAACAAAGAATACCAACAAATGATAAAATTCGAAAATACCAAAAAATATTTTCAAATTCAATAAAGTACCTAGGTACCTAACAGGAAAATAGAACGTCGCAGTAGGTAGGCGAAACGGATTAAAAACGGGTTAGCTGCGTTTTTGAAATGTTTTTTTTTTCAAATGGTACCTACGTTTTCTTATTACTACAGAATGTGTAACACACGTTGGGGATGACGGAGGAAGAAAATATGATACTTCAGCTACCTATATTATTCGAATGTTCAGCCGTTTTACGTCTGCGTACCTACGTTAGAACCGACATTTTTTTGTATCATTAACGATAGCATTACCTTTCCTAGAAAACTTCCTCTTTGGTACTTTTTATTGGTCTTGTTGTCAAAAATAACTTCCGGAATCCTCACTTCTTCTTCTTTCGGCCTAGACGACATGTTTGCGAATGATAATTATGAATTATTTATCGCAGTCGATGAAACGGTTTACTATTGAAAAGACGGTAATTACACGAATTATCAACTTTAAAAATAAACACCTAATACGTAGATAATAATAATAATAATATAGCGATGCTATTAAAACGAGTAATATTAATTGGGTATTTTATACATAAATATTATATTTACACTGGATAAAACAAAAAAAAAACTACAACGGAGGGTGATCTTTTGTACCGAATCCGGTGCGGAGGTGGTGGTGGTGGTACGGATAACGGCCGATTCGGTCTTGTTGTGTTGGAGAGAACGAGACGATTACCATTTAGCAAATAATTGACAAGACGACGGCCGCACAACCAGACGGACAATGGGCGCCGATCGCGGGACAAGACGTTATGAAAAATAACCGTTAAATTGAAAAAGACGTTCACAAAACATCCACCGCCGCCAACGCGCTAATGTTCTTTGGCGTGCATTATGCACAGTGCTCGCGCACGCGCGGTGTCACCAACGCACGAATGCCAACCGAACGGTTGGGTCTCTGGATTTCCCGTTGATGATCGACCGTTGGCCATGGAAGAACAAATTAAACGGCTCCAAAAAAAAAATTAAAATAATATAATATCGCGTTCCTCGGAAACTTTCTGCCGTTTATAATAACCTGTTACCCACCGCTGAACATCGAATGTGGAACTTATTTATGATGGACGTCGCCAGCAAGTGTAAATGTTAAAATAATATTTATAAGATGTTAAAATAATCTTAATTTATGTCTGATTGTATAACTGTCAGTCGAATGTTATGCCTACTATTACACCTTGACCTAACTAGCTAGGACCACAGAATAAAAGTACCCAGTGATGTAGTCTGAAGGGAGGGTACACGCTACCAATTTTTTAATATACCTACGCGTTTACCCAAAACAAATTCGTAAATCGAATTACGAATTTTAAAATGTCTTTCGAAAAACGATTCCGAACGAATATCGGTGTAAAATATATATATTTTTAAATTTTAAATTTCTAGGCATAAAGATTTACATAATATTACATAATTCAGTGTACAAAATATATATTTTTCTATATATATAGGTTTCTATTCTATCTATACATATAGGTACTAAAAAATTAACGATTCATAGTTTTCATTTTATATTGGACTTTTAAGTATTATATTTAAATCTAATGAGATTTAAATATATTTTGAAAATGAATTTTATATATTTGAATTTAATTTGAACGGTTTGAAAATTGTTCAAATTCCAAAAGAAGAACGTCGTTCACGTTCTATTTTGACAAAAACGAATGGCGTTCGCACTGCATTTGAATAATAATAAAATTAGGATTTGGTGAGTTTGGACAATACACGGTTTAAACTTAGTAAATGGTTTCTAATTCCCTCCCTCGTGCTTGGCTTAATTCAATATAGGACAGGCACGAGTCCCCTTACAAGAGTCGGTGGCGTGAGTTGGTCTTCTCATTTCTTTTAAGCCTTTTCACTATTATTTCCCGTTTTAGAAGTTGTTTTTTTCGATATTCGGGGAAAAATAAGTCTTTGAATTTTTTGACCACACCACATATGAACAAAATAGCTACGTGCTTGAATCGAGCGTGTACTAATTTATTTATGATTACATCACTGATAGCACCTATTATAAAATCATACAATCGTTAAAAATTTAATTTTCATGTAGATACTTGTCATCGTTAGTTTTAGACGAATTTTCTTTTTTATTTATAAAAATGTTATATGTTATTTTACTTATACTCTTATGTTACTAGCCGTGGCATATTTTCAATTTTTATCAGGGAGGGGGTTTAGCCAAAAAAAGTCGAAGACCTTTTCTTTTTTTGCTTATTTACGTTATGATTTTCATTTTGAAGATTTTTTTTCTTCTGGGGGGGGGGGGGTCAGAACCCCGTAAATACGCCACTGAAACTTACTAGTTACTACCCAACACACTGGGCAAGGCGAATAGGGATATTTCACATCTATGACATACAGGGCCGACTAAAATAGTTATAAACTTGTATTTACATTAAAATAGGATTTTATTAACAGCCCCTATGAAAGTGTCACTTTAGGCTGATGTCTAGCTCGCCGATACCATGACCCGGTCCTGATGATTTATGAGTAGGGTGAATTGAATCTTAAAAATGCAGTATATAATGCACTTAAATTTTTTTGAATACACTGAAAATTAAAATGTTAATGTTGTCGAATAAAATTGACTACCGACCGTCTGTCAAAAAATTTTTATACGACAAAAAACTCCTTTCTACACCTCTGGACGTAATAGGAGCATTTTTATTTCGTTTTGATTTGGGCATTTTACTGTAAGCACTTCACTATACACTCACGAAAGGCAAACGTCGAACAGGTACCTACTAAACGACAATAGGTACCTACCTAATTGTTTACGGATAACGTATGCCTACTTACTCTGGAATTTCACTATATATATAAATTATTTTGTCATGGATATAATCTAATCACCTTGTCTTATCGAAATGTGACAAATAAAACGCTGTAGATAATTACACACTTTACAGCATAAAATATTTTAAAATAATTAAGGATATATTATTTGTAAAATATAATTGTGGCGTATATACAGCCTGGGTAAATTAAAAAAAATATGTAATTCATAAAATGTGTGTAAAAATATTCTTGACGGAAATTGATAAAAAAAATGAACTAAAAAGGCAAAAAAATTACTTAAAAATGCAAAGTAAAAGTTTCAATATTGAATTTGTTGTTACATGACTCGAATTGTGTGTTAAGATTTTAACTAATTATAATTAGTCAAAAAAAATGCACTTTCCTACAAATTCACAGCCCTACTTATGAGTAATGGAATAGATAATTAGTGGTTGTATAGTGTGTTATGTCCTTTCAAAGTGTAATACCTAATACCTATACCTTTATGAAATACATTTTTTGCATATTATTATATTTAAGTTTTTTATCTACATTATCTATTTAAGTTCAAATTTATCAATAATACCTCTCACATTCAATACCTTTTTTATCCATGAAATTTAAAATTTTGTGTAAAACTAAAATAATAATCTATAGAGTACCTATCTATAGACCTAGAATTTAGATATTCTTCAAATTTGTAATTGCATTACTGATTTATCATCTAATATCTTATATATCTTTTTACTTTTTATCAGTTTACTAATTTTCTTGATTTTTAACAAGTTACTTTTAGAAGAGTACACATTACAGTTATGATAAGAGCAAATAATATACGAAGTATAAATGTATATAAACACAATAAAAATGCGTTTATAGCAATAATAAATCCATGAAAAATGACCATTATCCTTCAATATAAATAATTTGAAAAGGAAAATAATACAGCTACAAATTTTTAGACACCTAAAACTTACCACAACAATATTGTATAACGTAATTTTAAAATAACGAATTAAGTTTAAATAAATTTAAAAGGTAGACATTGATAATTACTGCTGTGAAATTTTGAGTAATGGATAAAAATGAAAATGGGATTTTTAAAAAGAAGTAGAGAAACTAACTTATTATTATATGATTAATTATTTTCTAATAAAGTGTAATGTTATGTTACCGATCATGTGCAGTATTATTACATAAGTAGGTCATATATTTAAATTTATATATTTTTTTGGAACGTAATTAGTATGTACAGTAGATAAGTTTTGGGTATTTGATTTTTCACGGATGTAAGTGCATTATTGATAAGGATTTGGGACGAAAGTAATATGCACCAGATTACTAACACCATATACACAAATGTTATTTTAAATTTCATTCTTAATTTCTGAGTTAGGTTGGATACTTATCGACAAACTAATGGTTAGTTGTGTGGACTACGTTAGGTTTAAAACTGATTGGTTAATTAGTTTGACAACGAATCGTTTCATGTATAGGCTGCTTTATAATCGTTTTCCAAATGCAATAATATATCATTGATGCAAAGTTCAAAATAATTATACAATACTGATGGGTTGAATAGTGCTAATTACCAGAATCACCATTTTCCTTTTATTTTGGTAAAACTAAATATTTCTCAACAAATAATTTTAGGTTCTTAAACAATAAAAATTATTGAAAAAAATAATACAAAGTTATTAATAAATAATATATTGGATTATGAATTTGAAATATTTCATTAATCGGAATAAAAATTTAATTTAACACAAAAGCCAAACAGAAATATTTTAGAACAAGATTGATGATTTTATACTTTACAACTATGTATTTATGAAAAAGAGAATAATTATTATAATTAGGTTTAAATTTGTTAATAAGCACGGTTTTCTCGTCGTTGTCTGTTCCAATCCTGTCCACCACCACCTTGCCGACCAAAGTTTTGTCTATATTGACCTTGATTTTGATTGCCTCCTCTTGGGAAAAAGTTTCCTAAAAAAAAAGATAAACAATAAATATAAATAGTAATTAATATAATAAAATGATTAAAATTTGTTATTTACCTTGCTTCATTTCAAAGATTCGTTCATTAGAATCCACAAAGTTATTCACCTTATCAGCCAATTGCAGAGCAAGCGATTGTAATCTACTAGGTTCACTACGATGCATTACAACTGTTTGGGTAGGATCGTCAAGAGATGCCATTAATTCTTCATTTATAATCATTTTTGATATTATAGAATGAGTTGTGCTTTTTGGAAGTTCAAACATCTCAGATAATGTTTTCATTGAAATGGCGTTGTAAACATGGGAATATGTAAATAAGTATGTCCTTAATGATTCTTCTTTTATCAAACGTTCCAACATATCTCGAACACGATCACTTTCATAGAATAATTCCCATACCTATAAGCACAGTATTATAAATGATTCAATTAAATATTAACAAAAATACCCATACCTTAGCATTCATTTTCTCGTTGATTATAAAATTACGAGATGCTGACCAATTTCCATTTCTCATTGCTTTACTCGCAGCAACTACATGTTCTCTCATTGATTCCGGTGGGCCAACTAAAGATTGACGTTCACTTGATCGCAGTTGTTGATAAAATGTTTTAGAAATCATACGGCGTCGAGCATCAAATTCATGAGCTAAATTTATTATAATATATTATATATTATTATACACATTGTATAATTTAGTTTTAGTAACTTTTTAAATATTAATAAAAGTAAATTTAATTAAAATTACCAGCCATATATGGAATTTCAATAAGCATAGCTGATACCAAATACACACACTCTAAGAGCTCTAAATTAATATGCATATGGAAAGGCATTTGTCTTTGTTTTTCTATTTTTTCTTGTTCTTTACTACGTTCATGTTGCCTCTTTATTTAAATAAAAAACATTTTAATATTAGAATAAGAAAATAACATAAATTATTATATTATAAACTGAAGTATTTACTTGTGGTAGTAATCCTTGTGCTAATAATTCTTTTACTTTACCAGTCATCATTAAATCAACTAGACAATTATGAGCATCTTTAATGTTACCTTGACGGAATGCGCACAACCCAATATGTGCCATGGTACGATTATAAAGAATCTATAATATTTTGAATAAACAATAGCAACTTTTAGATAATTTAGATTATACAAATATACCTGAGTTGCAGGATCTGAATGTTGAATTGTTTCTTGTAAATGAGACATGAGTACTAAGTCTCGGGCTTGGAACCAATTATCATGTAAAGCATGATGATATACATGACATAAAATTGCCCTTGTTCTTAAACGATCTGTAGCGTCTTTGTCATAAATGTATTTACATAAATTTTCCATAATTTGAACATTTGTCTTGTGAGAAGCAAGAATTTCTCCCTAAAATAATTAATTAATTAAATGTTTAATATTTTTCTTTTTGAAGTATATCTAAACAAGATATCAAGTTATAAAACTTTTTTTATAATTATTTAAATATTAAGATTAATTTGTAGTTCTTAGCATTTTTGTTTAAGTTTATTATGTTGAAATATTTTTTACCTTCTTTTGTTTTAATACCAATGGATCAAATTTGTAATAGAGATGGTCTATTTTACGCATGTATATACGACAAACTTCGGACTCGATATTTTGATATTCTAAATAAAGTTGAACTTTATCAATAATATCACATACTCGTTTTTCATCCTTCAACCTATTTTTTTTTTAATTATCATGTAAATACAAATTAAAGAGGCACTACAAAATTATATAGCATCTATGGAGAAAAAAATACCAACCTTTGTACATAGTCATTGCTATGAGGATCACATTCTTTCAAAAGTTTAGTGAATTCTTCATCTAATCTTTCAACAATTGTTAGTACACAACCACGTACTCTAAAAGTTGCCTTATCCAATGTTTCTGCATCTTCTGCTACTGATTCGCCAATAAATATTGTATCTTTAACAGGAAGAATCAAGTCCAGAAGTTCAACAATACAATCCAACAACCTAAATTTAGTTAAATAATAGTAGTAGGCATGTACATTAAATATTAGAGATTTTAATTTATAATATGTATTAGATGGGCAATGGAAGAGTTAAATGATAAATCAATCTTTCTGGATAGAAGTGTGGATAAAGGTGAATTTGATAAGTCCCTGATATTTAATAACACATAATGTATTAGATATAAAATAAACATACTTGCTCCAAATTTCTGGTTTCATAGCATCAGATACTTTAGGGTTATAATCAAAAATAGAAGATATAATAGACATCTTTATTTTTACTCTTAATCCTAATCCTAAATTATGAGCTTCTGATATCAATAATAGTTCATGTAATAATTCAATTTGTTCTCTTCGATCAGTACGTTTCTTTCCTCGTGCTGCAACAACTTCAGATAATTTACGTAAAACAGCTTCTGGAGTAATTTCTGCATCTTTTGCAAACATTTTTGGTTTTTCCTATTAATATTCACAATTTAAAATACTAATTTTTGAAATAATTTATTTACAGTAATGACTTACCGATGGAATAGCAACTCCTCTTCGTACTTTTTGCCATTCTGTATCACTTTCATCTTCTTCTTCTCGTTTTTGTTTCTTAGGTTTTTCTTTACGTTCTTTTTTTTTCTCTTTCTTTTCGTCATCATCTTTATCAGTTGATCTAGTAAAAATGAAGATATAATAAAAATATTAATTATACTATTATCTTTAAATATGCCAGATAAATAAAACATAAAATAAACTAACTTTTTCAAAAATCGTTCTCTTATACTTTGATATTGACCTTCATCTTCACTGCTTGAAGAAGAGCTTTCAGAGTCACTACCCCAATCAAACGAATCGTCACTGTCAGAATCTCCTCCAGTTTTTGGCACCTAAATAAAAAAAAATTAAAATATGAATAGGTAATTAATGTTTTCTTTAATTATAAAATAAAAAAATTTAACCTTGGGTATTTTCTCCTCAGTTTTTTTGAAAGATGCAGCTGGAGCTTCATCTTCACTTTCACTTTCATCAGAGTCCACATCTTCATCTTCCTTTTGGTCTTCTTCTTGATCAGGAAGATCAGGATTTTCTCTGAACTTAGCTAAATCACTCTCAAAATCTTTGACATACTTTCTAAACTTTTGTCTTAGTGAAGCTAAACTTTTAGAGTTATTTTTGGATAAATTTTTACGTCCTACACGATCATCCCATACATCATTAATAAAATCTTCCATTTCCACCAGGCAACGAACAAAAAATCGCGGAGCTATTCCATTTTCTTCTTTTAATATAACTGCATTGTATGCTTTGGTATATGCACGAGTTAATTCTTCAAAACCTATGTACAATATAATAGTTAATTATGAGTACCTATAGTATTATTATAATTTAAAAACATGTATATCAACTTACTGGTTAGTAAACTACTCATATCTTTTATTTTTTTATGATTTCTAATTTGTTTGATTGTCATTGTTAATTCTTCATATCGTTTTTCTTTTAGTGAACGGACAATACGTTTTGTGTCTTCTTCATCGTCACTAAACTATAAACAAATAAAAATATTTGGTTAGTTTTAACTCATAAAACTTAAATTATATTTTCTATAATAAGAAATGAGAAAAATTATGTATTATAAAATTAATTTAGATAATTTCAAAATTGCATGTAAGTATTATTATTTATTATCCATTAACTATTTATTTGAAAGTAAAATAAAATATTTATATACCTACCCACCTAAAATATTTAATGTGTAAAATTATAATGACAGTTGGTAAATAAGTAAATTTAATTTTAATTTCTTGCATAGAAAATTATTATACAATTTGAGTAAAACATAAATAAAAAAACTTCAAAAACAATTTTCTTCTTTACAAAAGGCCTATTTTCCTATTTTTTTTTTCCAGAACGAAAATGGAACAGTTCATATGTCGATGAATTTGTATAAAGATTTCCTTTATATAATATAATTTAAATTATATAAATGTATCAATAAATCATCATAGTACATATTATCATTTATGAAAGAAATTTTGCTATGGGACCTCCAGACATTTTGATACGGACAGCTGCCCACTACCCTATGTACATTAGAAACGCCAATGGAAATATTGTAAAATATTAAATCAATATAGTATGGTATTTTTTATTTATTTATATTTAACGTATATTAACACTATTAACTGTTACTTACTGTGAAATTTGCTGTTGGTTGACGGATAACCTGTTCTTCTTCAGACGAGGTGTCGGACTCGGAATCCGAGCCGGTGGCAAAGAATCTACTCATGTTTGATTATTATGGTAGTAACAACTGTATAAAGAAAACGATTCAATTTAAATATATTACGAAATAATTTTCAAAACACAAATCAAAAATTATACCCAAAGATACAGAAAACGTGGAGTCGAACGGACAACCAAGCAAAATTGCAGCGAAGAGTGATTACATTTAATGGTGTAGTTGAGATGCGGTGAAGTTGATAAACAATATCACACCACGCCATGTTATAGTGTGACCAAAATATCTATCAAAACATTGAAAACTCAATAAATAATAATGTTTATATATTAAAGTTAATAATTCACTAATTTTTTAAAACATTTTTATGAATTATATTTATTAAATTATAATTTAAATAGTATTAATTGCAATATTTAATTATAAAATTTGTGTAATTAAACATAATTTTTCTCAATATAGTACCACTGCTTCATTGGCGTCACGGTACCGGGCCGGGAATGTTTTGAATATGACATCATGTTTAATGTTGTTCAGTTGTTATCATGTCGATTGTTAAATGTCAATAAATTTATCAATTTATGATTTTTGTTTAGCTTAGGTACTTAGATAAATTAATGTAAAATATAGATTTCACAACAAATTTACAATTTAGATTTTGACAATAATATTAGTTGTCGTTTACTGTTTAGGGTTAGTCATCAAATATTTATAAAATATAGATTTTATGTACAATTATGTTATCGAAAATAAAATAATTCTTAAAAGATCAAACGTTAGACATAGAAAAGAACAAAAAACACATCGTTTAATTCTAGATTTTTTTCTGATGGTTACACGTAAACAATTATTATAAAATTATATATATAAAAAGAAAAAAAAATGGGACAAATACACACTGTAGGACCCAACAAAGCTCTCATAGTTTCTGGTAAGTAATAACAATAATTCTATTATGTTGTTATTTTTATATAAAATAAATAAATAATTTTATTCATAAATCAGTTATTAATTATTACTAATGTTTATAAATGTGTAAAGGGATATTTTGTTACTGCCATAAAATGTGGTAGTAAGACTGGCTTCCTCAAAAAATAATGTACACAAATATTATTCTGAAAAAGTCATTTTAAAATTTTAAACTTATCTTTGTCAATATTATTTAGTATTAATGCAACTGTGTTTTTTTGTATATTAAGTGCACAAAGTTAGTTGCATTATTGGAAAATGTTGCGAAAATTATAAATATTTTTTATTTGCATGATTTGTGATGGTATTTTAAATTGTATATAGCAAATTATATAAAATATCTATTTATTATTTAGGAGCCAAATATGTTTTATAATTCTTTGAATTATCGCCACTCCTTTTAAAGGTATAGTTATGAAAATATGTCAATATAATGAAGAATTTATTACTTAGTACTTGAATTTCAATTAGACATCTACTTGTAATTTATTATTGATAATACCTATCTCTTATTCTGCATGTACTGCATTGATGTTGATAAATATGCTGATTAGTTGGTAAAAATTATAGAGTAATAAACTAATAATATATGAGTTAAGTAAACATGCCCTGGTATAATCAGATTTAAAGAATAAATTATTCCATTTTGAGTATCTATATGAGCTCATTTTATCAGGGACATCTTTCAAATAATACTTGTATTTCCCCCTATTAATTTGACTGAATATTTAAGTTTATTTATATTTGTAAATTATTTTAGACAATTTTCAATGGCATAATAATTACTATATGGTATAAGATATTAGAATGAATGTAATGGGTTTTTAGTTTTTAATTTTCAAAGAATAAAGTTATACTTCTATGAATGTCTGGTTGTAATAATAAAATATTTATCAGTCATTATGAATATATTTGTATAGGTTTCTAATGGATAAATATGAATTAATTAATTTTTTTATGATAGTGATATTGTATAATCTAAAATTCTAAACTATCTATGATACTTTTACTGTTAGAATAGATTAATATTAGGTATATTTTATCTAAGTCCTTGTCTATATTTAAATTATTCTTTAAATACATTTTTTATAAAAATTTGGTATATTTTGTTATTATGTTATTATTTTTGTTATTAGGTACAAACTTTATAAATACAATATTTTCAATTACATTTTTGTTACCAATATTTTTTATATTGACTCATTGCGTAACATAATTTTTTCTATGATGTTTTGTATTTCTGATTTAGTTGTAAATCAAGTTTATTAAGTGCTCTTAAACCTCCCACAACTTTGTCTCCTAGAAAATTGCACTATTTGTTTTCACAATAAAAGATTTAATTTTTATTTAGGCGGATGTTGTGGATCGACTAAGCGAACAACAATCGTTGGTGGTTGGGCATGGGCTTGGTGGCTTATAACAGATGTTCAATATCTATCTCTTGAGGTAACTAGTAAGATTATATTAGTGCAATTTATTATTATTTATCTTAATTGTAATACTTATATATATATACATATAGGTTATGACTTTAAATCCAATGTGTGAAACTGTTGAAACTGTACATGGGGTTCCTTTGACAGTAACTGGAGTAGCTCAGTGTAAAATAATGAAAGCAGATGAACTTCTACAAACAGCGTCAGAACAATTTCTTGGTCGAACTACTCATGAAATTAAGCAAACTATACTTCAAACTCTAGAAGGTCATTTAAGAGCTATTTTGGGTACTTTAACTGTCGAAGAAGTGTATAAAGATAGAGATCAATTTGCTTCTCTTGTGAGAGAAGTTGCTGCACCAGATGTAGGCCGTATGGGAATTGAAATATTATCATTTGTAATAAAAGATGTTTATGATGATGTTCAATACTTAACTTCACTGGGAAAATCACAAACAGCAGCAGTAAAAAGAGATGCAGATATTGGTGTTGCACAAGCTAATCGAGATGCAGGTATTAAAGAAGCTGAATGTGAAAAGTTAGCAATGGATGTAAAATATGGAACAGATACAAAAATTGAAGATAATTCGAGAATGTTTAAACTACAAAAAGCTAATTATGACATGGAAGTGAATACTGCGAAAGCTGAAGCACAGTTAGCTTATGAATTACAAGCTGCTAAAATAAGGCAGAAAATCAGAAATGAAGAAATACAAATTGAAGTTGTTGAGCGAAAGAAACAAATTGAAATTGAAGCGCAAGAAGTTGAACGTAGAGAAAGAGAACTCAATGCCACTGTTAGACTGCCTGCTGAAGCAGAGAGTTATCGTGTTCAAGCAATTGCTGAAGGTAAAAGGTAAGTAATCTTAAGTCATCAATGTTATCAAAATAAAATTAATAAATAAATAATTTCAGAACTCAAGCCGTTGAAGTTGCAACAGCAGAAGGTGAACGAATCAAGAAAATTGGGTTGGCTGAAGCATCTTCAATAGAAGCAGTTGGTAGAGCTGAAGCACAAGGGATGATGTTAAAAGCAAATGTATTTAAAAATTATGAAGAAGCTGCTGTTATGGCTTTAATTATGGATGCATTACCAAAAATTGCTGCTGAAATTGTGGCACCTTTATCTAAAATTGACGAAATTGTATTGTTGAGTGGAAATGGTAATGTAACAGCAGAAGTGAATCGATTAGTTGGACAATTGCCTCCAGCTGTTCAAGCTTTAACTGGTGTTGATTTAACAAAAGTATTATCAAAGATTCCTGGCGCCAAATAAATGTTTATGATATACAATTTGTTTGCAACTCCTTACATTGAGTATATTGTAACATGATCAAGAATTTTTTAAATTTATATCCATCATCTTCTTTTTCAAATATTATAATTATAGTCGGGTGAATGAAAAGTGGCCACTGTTGTAAACGCATTTAGTGGCGGATTTCCGTTTCGGTTTCGAAAAGTATATACAAAAACCTAGCCTTCCAGTTGATGTTCTACACCGACTGCACAATTCTAGCTGCGTGACTCGGTTTAAAAACTCCCATTTATTAAAAAAAAAAATATATTCATTTGTAAAACTGTTGGCAATGCTAGCAGCCACTTTTTGTTCTCCTTACTAAAGTTAATAATTTTGTCTTTTTATAGGTAACTATAATAGTAATTTAGTCATTTTTTGTTACCCATTTTGTGTTTTTAATTACTTTTGATACTATTTTGTTATTGCGACTACCAATTTTTAAAATTTAAATTATGTAATAATAATATTAACCTTATATAATATAATATAAATGTATAAAAGTGGTGATATACAATTATATAAATAACTAATAAGTATAGAGCAGTAATGTAAAAATGAATGCAACAAATATAAATTTAATTGAAAGTTTAATTTTGAAAATTCGTTACAGTACTAAGTAATAGTAATAATAGAATATTTTTCCAGTGAAATCATAGTCGCCTTAATAAAACAGTATTTTATATTTGCTTAATTGATACATTTACCATTTTATTATTATTCACTAGCACTTGGTTTTATATTTATTAATTATTTATTTTTGTAGTAATATCTTATTGCTTTTTAAATTTTGCTTTATTTTCAACAAATGTATTTAAATGGTCTATAAATATGTTTGTTATATATTTTTAATACTCGTATGTATATTTTTATTAATATTGAAGTTAGATATTATTAATAGACAATCCTATTGAATAATTTCTAACTACTATGCTTTACTCAGCTAGGTGCCGTGTTATTTAAATGTCTAGTATGGGGTTGTAAATTGTTACTATTCTCTTTTATTTTTGTTTTTGTTGTAGTATATCGTTAAAAAAAGTTATTGATTCTAAAAAAAAATGTGCCATCTGAAAACAATTTCTCCCCAGTTTTTGTAGTAACACAGCACTAGCTCAGTCTAATTTTTAACTTATTATCAAGTTATATATGACATATTTTTATAAATATTTTCCAATTTAATATTTATATTAATATAAGCAAAAATTAATTACATTGTCCTAAAATATTATATCTAAATTGAATGGTTATTTTGTACCTAATAGAACAAATAAAATGAAGAAGTTTTAAATATATTTGGTTATGATAGTATCTACATATTATTTTCGTATATTGTATTTATTTTCATTTTTAATAACTAAATTGTTTATTTCCATAATACATTTTGATATTAGTAATATAGTAAGTAATATAGTAGGTAAAATGGCAAAATTGTTTTGAAAGAATTCATGTACAAAACTACACATTATTTTATTAAATACATTTAGAAATAAATAATATTAATTATTATAGTGAAATTGATTAATGAAACAGTAATTTAAATTTTAAATACTGAAAAAACCCATTTTGGACCACCCATATAATATGATGAATTTATATTCCTAGTTGTAGAGTAAAATAAAAATATAATGTATATTATTAGAATACAGTTATACAAATATCATTAATATTATTCTAATAAATTATTATTTATATAACAGTAACCAGTATTATTGAAAAAAAATACATGTCCTTTTTGTCATATTATTTTTTCAACTTACAACTAAAGCTTTGTTTTTTTTTAACTTGCATTTTGTTGTAGTCAAATGAATATGTCATGCAAGTTTTTTTTATTTATGATAAAAATTTAAAACCTTATGGACTCTTTTAACTTAATTACCTACGCCAGTATTCCAATATATGCACTAGTGTTACAGGGGTGAATTTTGATATTATACAGTAGCCACTCGATAATTCGAAATTCAGGGGACTGAGTTAAAAATTCGATTTATAGAGATTTTCGATTTACCGAGTGTTCGAATAATCGAGGGAAAAAAAATTAATTTGAATTAAAGAGAGGTGAAAAATATTACGTTTATTTTGACATTTACTTTTTATAAATACAGTATAATTATATTTTAAAATTATTAATTGATATTTATTTATTTATTATACATACATACATATTATTATATTTTACATATTATTGAAGAAATCTGTTATTTTTTTTTGTGAAAAACTGTTGGCTGCAATCTGGTTCATAGCGTTGTCTAACTTACTGATAGCATTGAAAATTGTATCGCATCTTTTTTCGTCCATTTCAGATTGCTCAAAAAATTTACGTAATCCTGACATAAAAAATTTTGCTTCTTTTAACGATATGACGGAAACCTCCGTTTCCTCTACCTCGTCATCATTGTCAGAATTGTGCTGATTGGCTGAAGTAGATTGAATAATTTCCTCGTCAGTAAAATTACCAGCAGTTGCGACATTGTCGTCAAAGTGAACAAATTCTTCAAATGATACAGGAACTTCAAGTCTGTTCCACGTGCTAAGCAGAACTTCAACCCCCTCACCTTGAACAGGAATACCTTCATCAATTGTCTGTCCATCCTTAATAAAACCACAAGTTCTGAAGCAATTTGCAATGGTTTGTGCACTAACATTTTCCCATGCTTTGTGTACCATTTCCATAGCAGTGAGTATAGAAATTTTACATGGAACATCACCCATGCACGCCGACACTTCTCGAACAATTTCCTTCCGATACATGGTTTTAAAATTTTTTATTATTCCCTGGTCTAGTGGTTGGAGAGTTGATGTAGTGTTGGGAGGTAAAAAATGAATTTTTATATTTTCAAGATGAGGAATATTATTGCGTGCGGTACAGTTGTCAACGAACATCAAAATTTTTCGATTTGCCTTTTTCATATCTGCATCGATACATAATAACCACTCTGTAAACAATACACCTGTCATCCACGCCTTTTTATTTGACCGGTACATTAGTGGGAAAGATTTTACGTTTTTGAAACAGCGTGGGTTGGCAAATTTTCCGATCATTAAGGGCCTAAGTTTCTGGGATCCATCCATGTTCGCGGCCAACATCACTGTTATCCGTTCTTTACTATTTTTACCACCATGATGACATGTTTCATTTTTAAACGTCAAAATGCGATCTGGTAAACATTTGTAAAAAAGTCCGGTCTCATCGGCATTAAAAATATCCCTAGCATCATAATCAACCAATAGATTGATTAACTCATTTTTCCAATCTAGTGAAATGCACGGGTCAACACTTGCACTCTCTCCACATAATTTTTTGAAAGTCAAATCGTGACGTTTTTTAAATTTTTCCAACCAACCCTCACTAGCTTGAAAATTTATGATACCTAAGTTGGTAGCAAACAACTTAGATTTTTCTTTTAAAATAGGTCCTGATATTGGAATATTATTTTGCTTACATTGAGTAAACCAAGCCATAAGACATTCTTCCAGATCGGGGTACTCACATTTTTTCTGTCTGATCCGCGATGAATAAGGTGTTGATGTTGTAAGATGGTCCTTTTGTTTTAGTATTGTTGAAAGCGTAGAAGCTGGGATACCAAAACGTAGAGCAACGTCTTTTTTTTTTTCACCTGCTTCAACTGCCGCGATCACTTTTTTTTTGTCGGCTATTGACAAACACATATACTTAACGGGACCCATAATGCGACTGACTACGTTTAATTCAATTTCAATAACGGTTTACCCATTGCAGAGGTTTATTTTGGTAATTATTATTAATTAAAGTTTAGATTAGGTAGGTAAGATACGATAACATTTATAAACTACGATAAT
>JAIPRL010003872.1:22283-42895 GCA_025469235.1 Pemphigus obesinymphae | reverse complement strand
CGGTTTTGTTATCGCGTTGCTGGACGGTTCGTCAGACGACAACGTTCTCGAAATAATAATAAATTGTACAATTGCATGGTTGGGGGGGAGTGGAAATGTTTGATATATACAGATTACTAACACTAATAATCATTTACGACTCACACAAGCACAAGACCTTTCTGCAAAAGAATGATAAGTTGCCTATTTAATGCTCCTTAAAATACGGCAGTCACGAGGCCCCTTAATAAATAAAAACCAAAATTTAAAAATAAAATCGTCGATATTGGATCACTGAAGTTTTCAAATAATATAGTGGAACGGATTTATTAAATTACTTAAAAATGAATGACTCGTTTCATTTTTCAAATTTTTGTCATATGAGTAAAAATGATCATGATATACTACCTACTTACATTAATTGGACGTAAGATCACAATAAGTGATTCACATTTCAGAAAAGCAATACCTGCAAATGAAAGTCTTCTCGTTACATTACGATACTTAGCCACTTGAGATTCGTTTCACAGTCTTGCTTAATTAAAATCTCAGTTTGATTAAAATTTATCATGAAAAATAAATAATTACACTAAATAAAAGATGAGACTAAAACCGAGCATAGTTTTTGTTCGATAAATATATTTAAGCATCAAAATTTTGTGATTGAAAAACGTCAAATATAAAAAACAATTTGAAAAATTAATTTTGATCTAAAAAATATCTTCGTTCATAGTACTTAAATATTTTCATCAATCATATTCTGTTTCAATTTTTAATCTACGAAAACTAATAGAGAACTGAGAAGTTAAACTTAGAAAGCGAGAATGTGTTTTAATGCCATTAAAATGCGTATATCGCGTTCTCTTAACGTAACTTTATTGTTGAAAATCAAAATTATTATAATTTTATTTTAATGTTCAGAATATTTTTTTTCATTTTTTGTACAAAATATGTTTACAATCTGTATATAAAATATAATATAATAACTAAATATATTGATTATATTATGCAATTTTCACTCAATAATTATTTCAGGGGCGACCGGGGATGAAGGGTAATACCCCTTTTAAGAAAAATGATTAATTGATGAGTAATTATTTTTATTCATTGTTTTTTTAAATAATCGAGCATTTTAAATTAATTAAATAATCCTAATTTTAATTGAAATTTTATATTTTAATTAATAAAAATATTATATATTATTTATGTATTGAGAAATTTCTGAACAGTTAAATATTAAAACATTTATAATAATTGAACTAAAAATTAGTAACAGTTCACGCTCATCTAGTTAAAAAGAAACTAAAAGTTCCATTCCTATTCCATGCTTAAAAAAACATTTTTTGTTCCTCAATCATATTAATACCTAATAATAATAATATGCCTAGATACATTCATTAGGTACCTAATAATATTAGTAACATTATACAATTTTCTTATATATATAACATGAGTATTATACTATTAGACTTATTAATATTATGCCAAATAAAAAAAACACTAGGTTAATATACATAGTGTTATAGTAAATATTTGGTGTAAATTTCAAGTTTCTGATATTTTAATTTTCTTCCATTTGTGATAATTTTTCGATCTTTTTTGGTTAGTTATATAGTCAGTAACCATAACTAGTTTAGTATGTTCAAGTTTATAATACATTTTTGTGATATTTCTCTTATAAAAGGCAGTTTTTTGTTATGCTTTTGAAAACTACTTAGAAAATCGAAAAATATTTTTATATAATTTTTTCTCGACAATTATACGATTTTAAATAATTGTTTGTTTATATTAACGATTATTCGATTATTCAATTATTGATAATTACTCAATTACTGATGATTATTCAATTAAACGAATATATTAAAAATGTTAGTAATTAATCAATTAATCGTTTAATCCTAATGACATAGTCCCAATAGTCACTTTAGTTGGACACAATTTTTTAAGTAAACTTTATTTTATTAACATTTCAAGGTAAATTTCAATATATTATGTAATAATTATAAAATTTGAGTTTCTATACGTGAAGTAACTATATAATATTATATAAATGTATTATAATATTTATAACATACAGTTAAATACACGGTTGCTGATTTTATAGATTATAGCATTGATTATAATATATTATAATATAATATCAATGATTATAATTTACATTTTATTCGCCTAGTATTAATAATGATACTACACTACTAACACATACCAGCTATTTATTAAGGGGCAAAATTCAGGCAATTACTAAATGCATAGAACCGTCATCATTGTGATACGTTATTATTATTATTATTATGGGTGCGTTCCACTACTTCCACCGTAGCATACGTATGAATCTATTTGCGTACAACAATAACGGTTTACGGAAAAAAATGAAATAGCACTATTTCGATTAGTAAAAATGACTACAGGAATAACGATCATGTCTCGTAGAATAGCCAGATTAAATTTTGTTTTTATTTGAAAGAGTAAGATTTTCTACAGGTTGGATTGAATTTCGATTTTTGATTAAATTTGAATAACACCAGATAAATTGAAAAAAAAAAAAAAATTTGGGTTTCTTAGACTTTTATTACGGTTTCTGAAATTCGAATTGGGAAACTCAAAATTCAATTTGATCCGTAAAGTCTTCTTTTGACGAAAAAAAAAACGAAATCTGACTATTCTACGAGGCGTGATCGTTTTTCAGTTTTAATTGGCAGATAGAAATTGTTTTGTTTTTTACTTTTATAGGTACCTATTTTATAATTATATGGTTATTAATTAATTAACTATAGAAATTTTTATGTACAAGCAATTTAAATTTTACTAAAATATTAAAATATCGATCAAATAATATTATTTTTGAAACGTGTTATTTATTTGTATGTACCTACCTCTAAACATTATGTTTTAATAATAGTTTTAATCATTAATGACTAAATATTGCTATGCTAATTAATCATTCTTGTATATTATTAAATTAGTTATTATGTATACTTATTACTTATCTAGGTCTTGTGATTGATTGTGTATAATAAATTGAAATTATAAACAGAGATAAAAAGTTTAGTATATTGCCTTGTATTCGCGATTTAAAAACAATATTAAACATGTAAAACACAATTTTCGATATTACTTATTATAAAATTCATATTTAATTTACAAACATATCAAAGTAGTCTAGAACAATCTAAGTAATTTATTTACGAGTTTACAGATTTTAACGAAACGATTTTTTTGAAAGTAGAAATACCGCCGAGAGGCAAGAAGGGAACCACGGAATCAGCGTAAATAGTTTGTTTTTCTTTTCAGAACGCGGTAGATCTGAATTGTTTATTCCATGATCACGGCGTCGACTATTTCGTTCTCACCATCATTCTCTCTCTGTTAACGTTTCGGTCTGTCCACACATGAAAACGTGCTTGAAGATCTCTTTTTAGAGACTGGTAAGTAAAATTTGTATTATTTTCTCAGTTTAAGCTCAAATAGCCATCATTAAATGAATACTTATGTTTGCGAAATCTCAGCAAAATGTATTCATATTGTTTTTCAATAATTTTACTCATAACGAAAGACAGCTTATCATGACTATCCGTGTGAGCCGTCTATAGGTTATGATTCTCGTGATTTTTAAATCGAATACTATGTCAAAATAATATTGTAAATACCTATATTTGCGTTTTATTTGGTAATTAATATTCATATTTACACTGTAGCTGAATTGAGTTTTAAAAACAGTTTATACTAGGTAGTTATAACATGTTACAATACGTCCTCATTTTAATATAATATGTTATTTATTTTTCAGTCAAAACTTGATTTTGCACTGTTCTAACTAGAAATACAATATGCCTGTAAGTATAATACTTTGACATTGTGTTGAATTGTTCATAAACATTCTTTATTATCTTACAGTTAGCTAAAGACTTGCTTCATCCTACTGCGACAGAAGAACGCAGGAAACACAAATTAAAGCGTCTTGTTCAACACCCAAATTCTTTCTTTATGGATGTCAAATGCCCTGGATGTTATAAAATTACAACTGTATTCAGTCATGCTCAGAGCGTAGTTATATGTACCGGATGTTCCACAATTTTATGTCAGCCCACTGGAGGACGAGCTAGACTTACTGAAGGTGAATATTTTATTTATCAATTGTATTTGATTGTAAGTCATTTGTGTTTTTATAAATCAATAAGAGGCTTATTAAATAGGTAGAGAAAGTACCAAATTATTAAAGTAAACATAACCCAATAGGTATGTTGATACCTACCTATCTACCTACCTACCTATATAATTACATTATATTATAATATTATCTTAAAAAGCCAGATTAACAGTCCTTAAACCTACCTGCTAAATTTTTTGCTAAAATCTCTAGACGGCGTGATACCCGCAATTGCCATCACTGTCTAACCAATTGTTATTACATGAAATGTATATTAAGCATTTTGGAACAATTGCAGATTAGTTATCACACGATTTATTACATTTTTTTTTTTTTTGAAACATGTAAAATTGTGTATTTTAAAGATTAGTGAAGTTCTACTTTGACGCAAATACTTTTAAAATAAAAATATGTCGTAGAGAAACATGGCTGGAAGGATTGGTTACGCTCGCTGTAAAGCATAAAGTGAGCGATTAAATTGCTTGATAACAAAACTGCAATTATACCAGTATTTTTATCATAATTTTGTAATTTCTAATATTAGAGTAAATTAACTAATCATTAAATTTATAGACTATATCATTATCTATGTTATAGCTTTGTCTTGTTTTTTTTTTAGAAAATTTTAATTTTGTAAAGAGGATAACTGTTTTTAAATTATAATACTTTAAATAGAAAATTTCTCTTCAAAATTAAAAGTTTGATGAAAAAATAATACTATAGTATAGATAGTGATCAAGTCTATAAATTTGGTAATTAGTCGATTTACTCTAAAATTAGAAATGACTCAAATTATAATAAAAATGCTAATTGTAAATTTTATATATTTTCAGTAGGCTAGACAACTGATAATCCAGGTAGATACTTAGAGGGTCAACACTTGCAATTTTCTAGTGTTCCGTATAGTATAATTTTTAAGTAGTTTTAAGACAAATAAAAATCTAACAATTTATAAATATTAAAACATTTTTTAAAATTAATCTAAATTAATTTCATACCAGATTTCATACTTATAACTTTTTTTGTTGTGTAATTATAATATTTCCACCTAAAAGACTAATAAGCGGGATACAATTGTAGAACTTTGGAGTCTGGTTTAAAATCTGAAAACAGATTTCAATTTTTCAGCCTCTTTTTTAAGGATCAATCGAGGCATTTTTCTTATTAAGGTAGGTATTACAGATTAAAATATTTATAATTAATGTTTAAAAATTGCAATTTTCAATCATAAATAACTAGACACATAACTTGCCATAAAAATAAAACTCTTAGATCGATCCTTAGAAGACAAATTGATGAATTCAAAACTGTTTTCAGAATTAAAATGTTAACTTTTTTCGAAGTCCTACAGTTTTATTCCACATTTAAATCAATTTTACCTTGATGTTGCGACCCAAAATAAATTGATCAATAAGTGGCATTAATAAAAACTGAAATAATAATATTTTTATTAAATTTGTATTTGTTATTCAATAATATTAGTTCATTATTATTTATTTAATAAACAATATTATAATAGAATCAATATTGTATAAAAAAAATTGGTTTGTTTTCTACTTTCTTCTTTATGTACTAATGATGTGGCCTGACCAATTCTTTGATATAATTAGTTACTGGTCACAATCCCTTTTTCAGTGATTCCTTATTCTCCTTAACGTGTGCATTAAAAAAAAATATATATATTTTTAGAGATGTGTACTTAAGTTTAAAACACAATTGCTGATAATTATAATTTAAATTAATTTTAGACATTAAGGTGGTATTTCATTGCCACCATGTTGGTGTCTTTTTGCATCTTCTGTGTGTTACAATACTCTCTGATTAGCTTATTGATGTTAACTACATATTATTACCAAAAATTATCATAATGTTAAAATATTTCAACTTTATCTTTATGTAGTTATTGTTGACAATTGTTCTTACTGTTAATGTGTATTTTAGATCATACACAATGAAGTTAGCTGCTGACTGTTTTTTTGGTGACACTCTTATGGTGCATTATAATATAGCAATCAGTACCAAATTACTGTTGAATATTGAAAACCGAAAAATAAAATATGAAATTAGATTGAATGGTATCAGTTGTTGTGAGCTATGCATACGCAGCTATACTGTTATCAGAAATATGATGGGTGATGGGATTATATTAGTCACAGTTCTCTGTATACAAGTATTATTACTAATGTTAAAAATACATTGTATATCAGGGATGGGCAACTCAAAGTAACTCAAGGGCCAATTTTTGAAACTTAAAATGATAGCTGGCCAGATATAAAGTTCATTTTTTATTATTATGTGAAACAAATTCATTAATATATTTTATGCCTATGATATGAACTAATATCTCTAAGTTTAATATTAAGTGTTTTATTATTTATAATTTTTACGAGATACAATTTTGGTTATTTTACTATATTTGAAGTAAATAACAGTAAACTTTTTGATGATAAAAATGTCAAAAAGCAATCCGGGCCGGATAAAAAAGAACAGCGGATCGGATGTGGCCCGCGGGTCGCCAGTTGCCCATCCCTGTTGTATATGGTAGCCATTCAAGTATTACATAAGCATCTAGGATGATTGCTGACACCAGGGGTTTTGAGATCAGAACCATCTTGACATTTTATTTCAGTATTTATAATACTGACCTACTGGTCAGTATGGGATGGAAATACTTGGTTCGCTAGGTACAATACTGGTAACCTGACGGGTAATGATTTTGATATGACTTTGAAAGCAATTTCTTTCAATAAAACAATTGAGCAAGCGGACCTTGGTGTAATTTATATTATAATCATTGTAAATTTTTTTTTAAGTTTAAAAAACAAAAATTTCTATATTCATTTTTTCAGAATTGCTAGAAAATAGTCTCATTTTTTCTCCTACACATTTGTTGCAAAATTAAAAGTTACTTCTTCTAAATACCATCATGATCACTTTTGCTACTGGAAAATAGACATGCAATACACATACCTGTATACTGACTAAATTTAGTTTTTTAGTTAAAAGGTTATCTCTAGAATGTATATATGAAAAAAAAAACGTTATAAAACTAAGATTCTTCATTCTATTTAGTTTAAAATTTATATTTCTTATAATTTTGACCTGTAAATAAAATATTTTTGGTCTTAAATTAAAATTATCAATGTTTTAACAAAAAATATAAAATTTGTTATTACTTTTGTATAACAGTATTTGTCATTTTATTTATAACCACTTAATGGTAAAATATATATATATATATATATATTTATATTTATATATATATATATTTACCTACTCTATTGAAATTATAGAGAAATTAAAATTTTATTTTTGCTTTCCAGTTATAGTTTTTTCTTATGTATATATCGGAAAATTGAAAAATATTTGATCAAGCCTTCTGGTTAAAAAAAATATTTCTACTTTGCCCGACAATTCGCTTTTAGAAATATTTTTTGTGAAGCTTTTGTAATTTTTCGACGTTTAAAACTATAGTGCGATTAGAATTTGGTGATTGGATTGGGTTTAGAAGTTATAACGATTTTAAATTAGATGATTTTGCATTGTTTTATTCATATATATGATTATTTTCTTCGTCACAATGTGGTCTAATGATAAAATGCGACATTTCAAAACAAACTAATCTCGGTATGATACTATTGGCGCAGACTTATTTTGCATTTTTTTTTCACATTTTCAATATATTTATTTTATTTTTTCATCAAGGTTACCTTTAATCACTCAAGTCACAAATTCATTCATTTTTTGATAGGTATTTAAGTCTAAACAACTTTAAACTCTAGTAACTAGTGTGATGTGGTGTTTCACAACTCATTGGGGGGCTATTTTTCAATTTAAACTGTTCAAGTGGTTTATTGCAGTAATCTTTACACTTGCACTATATCTAATTTAACTTATTACCTATCCTACGTTGTGTTTCACAGCAAATCGGGAGATTTTTATATTTAATTTGCAAGATTTGAGAGTGTATGAAGCTGGCTATAGTGAGTGTTGTCTGTCCTCTCAACTATAATGTTTCTCTATAATGCCCTTTTTTAAAAACAATTTTTTTTTGTTTGAACATAAAGTGAGGTGAATATTGCGAACTACATTTTAAGTAAATACTTGATATAATTAAATTGTGATTTACTTATCTTACACAAATATATGATATGTTACGTGATAAACCACAAAAAAAATTGCAAAATATATTTGAAAAAAAGAGACCTCTTAAAAAACAGTAAAATCGCCCAATTCCAAATTGCTAAAACTTAAAATTAAGTCCAACGGCCAAATGTTGACATCACTGAAATATGTAGGTATTTTAGAAAAAAAAGTAAAAAATCAAATTCTACGGTAAAGTAGAAAATTTCCAAAAAATTGTTGACAGAAAAAAAAACAACTATTGTAAAACCCAGAATTTTAAAATTTGCCTCATTGGGAGATATTTATAATTTGAAATGCAGATTTAGAAATTAAAAATATTGTTAAAATCTGTGTCTATGTTTACTGAATACTTGCGTATTGAAAAAACTATGTATCTATGCTACATTTTTATCTTAATTTCCATTAAATGTCATGTTTTCCCTATTTAATAGGTATATAATGAGTATTATTCAAAGAGTAGTTTTCCTAGTTTGTTAGAATTTTGGATAATATTATTTAAACTTAAACAATTACTTATTGTTAATATTTTAAATACTAAATAAAATCTTAATAATGTTGATACAGAAAATTGCAATAAAATAAATTATATTGTAGTTTAATTAAATACAATTGCATATTAAACCTATTTTGTTATCAATATCAAATTAATATACTGTGTATTCCTTTTGAATGTACCACTTAAATCATAATTTTCTGTGTGTTGACTTTAAATTTTTTTTTATATGGCTAGGTAAGTATCAAAATATCATTTTAGAGGAAATTTCAACATTTTGCTCACATGCTCAAGTATAACTTTTTTATATGAGATATATATTTTTAACAAATTTGGTTTGGATAAACCAAAGTTTTGAATTATAATATTAATTTGATATATGAAAATATATTATGAATATTGTAAATATATTGTTTAGTTCAACTTAACAAATTAATAACTAATTAAAAAAAAAAAATTGTAACATGAATGTCACCTTTTATATATAGTAAATTACTTTTCACAATAATTGTTATTATGTTGTATGTGTCAGCAATGATTAATTAATGTATTGAGATTTTATTTATAATTATTATTTTATGTTTCAGGTTGTTCTTTCAGGAAGAAAGCTTACTAAGATCCAGGCTCCCGTATTTTAATGTACTATATGAATATGCGTTGAATAATAAAACCGTAAAAAAAAAATTGTATTTTAATTATTTTGTTATTCATTCCTGCAGCGACAGTAATCTTCTATATTAGTATAATACTGTAATACACCTACTAATGACTAATAACACAAATTAGTTTAAGGTATTTTTAAAACATATATAAGATTAGAAGGTACACTATTATAAGTAAAAACTGTTAAAATAATTTTTAATGTTCTATGGGGTAATGGTAGTTCTCAATTTTAACAATATTAAATCATCTATAATGGTTGAGTTTGAGATACAATTATTACTGAATTACATAATATATTGTTCTTTGTAATTACACATAAATAATATATATCATGAGGTAACATAATAATATTACAATAATAAATTATTATCTCATTTGTAAATGATTCTTGTAGTAGATATAATTATGTAGGTACAATAATATGAATAATCAACAAATGTAAGAACTAAATTTTTAATTAAATTAATGGGTACTAGAATAAAACTATATTTTTAATAGTTGTCATTACCCGTTTATTAAAAACATTTGAAAAAAATTACTCAGTTTTGGATGTCTGCCTTGTTATGATAAAATAAAATATACTAGGTAGAGTTACCTTGAATGACATTTTTAAGAGTTGAATTATCGCTATTAAAAAAACGGAAACCTGGAATTGAATTGGTTTTGTTTTTAATCGAGAGGATTCCAGGCTGCTGGATATCCAGGTAAAATTTTCCAGTCTGTAAATGAGTGGGAGAAATAAAACACATGTATGGATTCTCGTCCTTGTGTGTCTGAGGAGAGTAGTTACCTCCTATCGGCGGCTGTAGAAATTTAGCCGCGGCAACGGCGTACCAGTGCCGCCAACCGCTGAATCGCGGCATATCACCTGGCCAACAGCAGTTGCATCGTCGATGCGAACGTGTCACCATCGTTTCACCTTTTCAAGCCACACTGGCATTGTGTATAGGATATAACAGCTGTTATCTGTGGTTTCAGACGGATCGGTCCTTGGCGCACCGCCCGAATATCGTGGCGGACGTCAAACTACCGTATTCGTACGCCACCATGATAACGCTTTGTTTATATTCATCGATATCAATTTTTTGTATTGATAAAAAATAAAAATAAATTACAAATGTGAACTAGATGTACCTATGTATATATATATATTATACTCAAATAAAATATATGTACACATTGTGAAAAAATTTACAAATTACGTCGCGTTTTTATTTTTTATAGCTATTACGTTGGCGCCGAACACGCGGGACACGGCTTTTGAGTGTCGATCGATGTCGTGTATTATTTACGCACCAAGACTGAATGCTGAAAGTGGTGGCCGCCGACAATAGTGAAGGGAGTTCGTGTGCTAAAAATTGTGTTGCCGACTGTGTTCAACTACAACAAAGTATAATTGGTTAGTAATGTGTTTTGCATTTCACCATCCAATGGAATTGCCTCGTGTCCAACTGCCTGACTGTTGATGCTGTCTGTCTGTACGTCGTTATATTCATCGGTCAGTGTATGGCAGATTATTTTCAATTCAACTTGTCAGATAACCTTATCACTGAATATCTGTTTGTATTTATATTGGATTTCTGTTTTTGCTTTTGCTCAACTCGCTCCAAAGTATTTGTCGACTGTGATCGCTGTGGTTTCATCTAACTGTGTCCACCATTTCCAAGCACATGTTAATGTTCCAAACAATACATCAATACAAACTGATGGGTCAATGTGATCATTTCATTATTGTTGTCGTTATTGATTTACAGGAGCGGAATGCAGTAATCGTCAAAATAATTAAACAATAAAAGCGATGCAGAATGTATTTTCCCGGGACATGTTTTCAATGGGTTCATTTGATGGTGGAGTCAAATGTAATGGACATGTCCAGCTATCTGGACGCACAACAAAAAAAGACCGCAAGGGGTGTAAAAAAGAAAAAATTGAAACTGTTTTAAAAAACCGGTTAATTACTGCTTCAAAATCTAAAACATCCATCCTTAAGTTGCCTAAAATTAATGTAAAAACCAAAAATCAAGTCATCAAGCCTGTTGAGTTAGAAGAGAAGTTCATGACTGTTGATCCTATACTGAACAAACCAAATCTCAAAGATGATATTAAAACGTTAAAAGAGTTTTTGTATAATAAATCTCCAGCACTACCTCCTGCTGATGTCCCAGAACAAATAGAAGACCGTTTGCATACTGTGACTGAATTGTCGCCGAAAAAAACTCCAGCCAAAAAAAGAAATAAAAATAAGGCTGAAAAAATTGGATCAGGTATAAATAAAAAACCTGATAAAATTGACCCTTCTTGTGTGAATGATAAAAACCAGTTAAGTTGCAATGTAATTACTATTCCTGCTAAAAGAAAATATGCAAAGTTGACTAATTGGCAAAAGGATTGTGGCACCCGGCATGAAACGTTGCAAAGGATACTAAAAGAATATGAAAAAGAAGCTAAATTGAGAGAAGACCTCTATCCTTTAGGTAAAAAATCAAAATAATTTTGGTTATTCTATATTTTAGTAGATATATTTAAAATATTTAAATTTTTCAGATTTAGTATTGTCTGATGTTGATGACGATGATAACCCATTAAATTTAGAGTTTGAAGATGCACCGTATCAAAGATATTGGTTACCTTTTGATCATAATGAAACTACTGATCGAGATGCCAAAGTACAAAACTTGCGATCAGTACTTCGGCGAAAGTTTCACCAAATATCTAACCTTCCTGATAACTCTCCATCACCTGATTTAGTATTAGCAATGACAGAAGCTGTAAGACATGATCCTGCTCGTATCACCAACTTTGTATGTCAAGAGTCTGATTCTAATATAAAATTTGAAAAGTAAGATATAGTTATTTAATTAATACTATTTCTTTTGGTCTATGTATTTAACATATAAAACAAATGATCATTAAATACACTTTAACGTTGATGTATTTAATATCTATATTTTATAAAATATTATAGGTAAAAGTTAAAAATTAATAATAATTATTATTTTTTAAACTAAATATATTACATTTTTACTTTTCAGGAATTGGGGTGTGTCTTTGTTACAGCAAAAATGCTGTTTAGAAAGATGTCAATATCCTGCTATACCATGCACTCGCCATTGTTTTAGACACATTTTACGAAATGTTGACCAGCTCCTTTTTGAACATTGTTCTGCAAGAACTAATCAAGGTCCTTGCACCAATGCCGTTTTCAATATCTGTAATGTACTACCTTTATGCTTTGAACATTTGTACTCTGAAGATACAACAACAATTAAGGTGAATTGGAAATAATAAATACACAGTCATTTATCTATTTAATAATATTGTATAATTAATTTTAGGTTGAGGAAGTTGGTACAGTCAAACCTAAACCACGCAAAAGGCCAAAGAATTCTCCATTTAATAAGCTGTCAAAGCGCAATAAAAAGAAGAAACAACCGCCTAAATACCCTCTTGAACCCCCATCGTACACAGAGACAATCGAACCTAATACTATTGAGCCAATCACATGTACCAATGATCTACCTCAAAATATCAGTTGTGATGTTACGTCACTATATTCATCTGTTGCCAATCCTGATATTTATCTTAATCCTGGTAAAATTATATTTAAACATAGTGCTAAAATGATATACCTATTTAAAAAGTACATTTTTGTAAATAATAATAAATTGTATTTAACAGTTGGTGGTAATATTATTACTAATGAGGTGGAAGTTGGTGATGAAGTACTTGCTGGTTTAGACGCAGCTGATCTAGCAAGTCATGCATCACGGCTATTGGATGAACACGATGACATCACAAGCGTGTTCAGTCAAATACCTGTAGATGCTTTTAACGATCTCTTTACTGGTAAGTATTTACTAATAATAAATATTAAGTAGTTTTCAAATTATAATTCATAATTTTTTTTTGGTTAAGTTGATAAAAATGGACAGTATGTGCCTTCTCGTGAAGAAACTGAAGAATTAGAGCGGGCATTAGAGGCTGTTGACATGGATGTCCGATCACTGGAAAGATTGTCACAGTCTCACATGGCTAATATTTTGGATCCTGCCTCATTACTAGCAGATTTACCAATACCTCCTTATTCCAGCTCATAGCAAATTCATGATATAAACACAATTAAGGTAAATCTCACAACTAAAAGATTAATTATTTATTATAAAATAATAAAAATAATCAGTTGGTTGTCCCTTAGATTTATTTCCTTATTAAATTTTTTTTTATACATTACATTCTCATTTCAAAATAAATGTTTTTAAAATATCCATAAATAATTTTGTATATTAATTAAGCATTTTGTATTTTACATAAAATATACAATTTATAATTGTAAAATTTTTTGTTTATATTACCCATAACACAGGCATAATAGTTTATGAATCACTCATACAGTGGTGTAGTGCAGATGGAGTATTACATGTTTGACCCCTAGATACTTTTTTTATGGACAAATAATATGCCAGTAAAACCATTTTTATACGTATAATTTATTTGTTTAGAATATTATTAAGAAGTTGCCAAACCTACACATTTACAATGAAAAACGTGCATCAGCTTTTTTCAATTTTTATTAAATTATATATACATATTAGAAATACAAAAAAAAAAAATGATAGCTAAAAAAATTATACATAACTCACTATTGAACCGCTTTTATAAATGTGAATATTTAAAGGTTTTGAATTTGAATTTTTAAATAACTATTAATCTTGAAAATCTCAATATATAGAAAAACGTATAGTTAGGGTACCAGATAATGTTACTAGTTGGCATTTGTTTTTCGTTTCATCTTTTCTACGATACTTTCAAGCTGATAAAAACGAGAAATGATTTAAACATGTTTTTTTAAACAAATATTGTGATTACAACATTAAAAATAGTATTTACATAAAACTATTTGTAAAATATATTTAAATCCTTTTAAATTGTTGGATTTTTATTTTTCTTGAAATTTTATAAAAATTGCCTATACAAAATCCAGTGGCAAGTGTATAAACTAGATGAGTAGACACATTTAAATATGTTCACCCTACCATAATAAAATGTACATTATTAGTAGTAATAAATCTCAGTACTCGAATAATATATTACAAACAATATTGAAATATAAAACAAATTTTTGGTATAAAATAGTTTACTTCATAATATTACCAAAATAACCAATATAAGGTATAAACTATAAACATTAGATACGATAATATATAGGTTTAAAAATTAATAAATATATTATATTTTGTTATTCTCAAGTTACAACATTGTAATATGATTACTCGCGAGACGTGGTCACAATAACATGGAAATCAAATTGATGATTGATACAAATTGATGGATGAAAAACTACTAAATCGATTAGCTTGAGATGCGTCTCATATACAAGTGTTTTTCCATATATTCTAAGCCCGCACACCTACTATACTATCTAACACCCAAGTACATTTTAAAATGAATCTAAAAATAGCCCTGTACCTATTTATCGTTGTATGATCATGATATTTCCATCTAAAATAATAATAAGTGGGATAAAATTCTGGAACTTTGGAAAGTTAGATTTAAAATCTGAAAACAGATTTGATATTTTCGCCCTATCTTAGGAACTACGCATTTTTTTTTTATTGTTACAGATTGAAATATAGTATTTAAAAATTGCAATTTTTAATGATACATAAAATAACTTGGCAAAAAAAAAACGGCTTGATTTATCCCTAGAAGATAAACTGATAAATTCAAAATAGTTTTCAGAATTGAAATCCGACTTAAAATTACACAGTTATATCCAACATTTCATTCAATTTTACATTGGTATTGTGGCTCCTTTAATAATTTTTCAAATATAAATGAGTGTAAACACTTATAATACTTTGTCATTAACAATAACCCCTTAAAAATTAGTAGTGTGTCTTCTTAATATTTAATTGTTATTGTACAATTTATAATAATTATTAAATTAAAATTTATAATAAATAGACATGCAGTGCAGTTGTCCATTTACAAAATCTATAAATCCTCTTCATAATAATTGCATCTACACCACTGACCCAGTACATTAAAACTACCAATGAGTATTTATTATTTAGTAAAATAAAATGTTATCGATTAATGTATTTATATAAATTTAAAACACATATAATAAAGACCTAATTATTTGCTTACTATCATTAAGATTTTAAACCATAAACCTCATATTTAGCTAATTATAAATTAATTGGGATCAATAAATTGGTTTAATATTTGTTAATACTTAATAAAAAGTTTAATCGAATCAATTATAAGTACTTGTAATTGCCTAATGATTAATGTGTGATACTAAGCTTCAAATTAATTTTAATTAATTTGGAAACTACAAAGTATTTTAGGTATAGTTAAAGTATTAATATTTAATAGACAATAATAATTGTGTAATTATATTATACAAGTAATTAAAATCCAAAATTTTTTTAAAATTTGTGTAATTAAAATAAGTAGATCAAGCCAAATATTTTTTAAAGTTTTTAAAATTAATAATTTAATAGGTAGTTGAAGAAACAAATGATGTGATAGCTATAGTTCTTAATATTTATTATTTATTGTTAAAATATATTATTTATATGTATACCTATTATACTCATATAATTTAGTTCATCTAAAGGTGCATACACACCTCAGCACATTTAGGTCGAACATTAGTGCTCACATTAATGAGTACACATACTTACCCGGAGAACACATGATTGGCTTGAATGTGCTCAGGAGTGTATGCACCTTAATAATTCTAAATATTTATCTTTCAATAAATTGTTTTTTTTTACATAAAATATAATAATGTTTATGTTTTATTAAAAATAATGTTTTTTTTTTTTTTGTTTATAATATAAATTAATTTGATGTATTATAAATATTTATATTTAAAGTTAAACCTTTAACATCTTAAAATTAACATTCCAAGCATTATAGCATATTGTTACCATTACTTAATAATCAACTATTTTAATATTTTCAATATATTTAAAATAATATAACAACCTAGTATACATTTAAACCTAATTAATCATTTGACTAGTTGAGACTATTGTTTATTTAACAATTTATTTATTATTGATGGCATACATAATAGTTAATACATAATTATATACCATAAATATTAAATAATATGAAAATATAAGATATTTGGACATATATTTGTTTCAATTACAAGTTTAATTATATTTTGATTTACTAAATACCTAATAGAAATATGAGTATCCTGGTCAAATGAATAATTATTTTTAATACAAACATAATATGAACATAAATTATTAAAATAATTTAATATTAAAAAAGGTTCACTAGTAATTTACTGTATACGTCTTAATGTTTATTCCTAATTAGTATTTATTATTCAATCTGTACAATATTAAATGCTTAAAACAAAATTATGATACATTTTTATAATTTAAAGTCAGTAATATTAATTAATATAATTACGTGTGGAATTTTAAATTAATATTATTTGTCTACCTACTGTAAACAAATAATTAATTGTTAAGCTAATATAGCATTATATGAATTATACAATGATTTAATGAATTATCAATGTTTTATACTTTTTCGATGAATTTTAAATATCAAACTATGAAAAGACACAAATACTTGAAAAATATAATTTGATTTAATAAATTCAGTATATCAATTAATGTGTTAACATTTTGTTTTTATAAATTTGATTATCTTTCAAAACATTCATTAAAAAGAATACAATTCGTAATTTATATAAATATAAAAAATGCACTTCTTAATGGGCATTTAATTACCAAAACCTTCTTTAGCTGATTAATAATTTATTGTAAAATAAATAATAAATAAATGTATCTATATTTTATATTAATTTAAATTTTCAAGTTTATACAACGGTAATGCTTTATGTAATAATCCATCAGGGAATAGTTCAATATTATAAAAATTGTATTAAATGTTTAAATGATCTATATTCCATAAGGTTACTAATTGAATATATCTTGTTTAAATAATAATTTATTTAAACATTTTTACTTTGCATTAACCGTTAAAATCTTCAATTTTCCTTTATTGTTTCAGATAAGAGACTTAAACAGGTGCACAGATTAGTGAGAAGAGAATTAAAAGTAATTACCTAATAATAATAATAATAATAATAATATTAACTAAAAAAAAGAAAAAGTTAAAAAAAATAGTTATTCATTTATGATTAGGCGGTGTTATAAATAATTATATACAATATTTTTAAACAATTGACTGGTAAGTTTGAGCAATACTTAATTTTTCTCAAACACGAGTCTGCTAAAAGGCTTTATAAAACATAGTCATGGTGTTATTTATAACTTTTTTTTTAAAAAAGAATACTTACTATTATAGTTAATTTTCTATGACTTATAAAAGGTGTATTTTTAAAAAAATCTTGTAAATCCAAAACATTTTAAATATATTTATTTGTTTTTTTTTTTTACCTAACGATTTTACAAGACTAAACAGTGTTATCAACCACAATTTTGTCAAACTTCTTTTGTTGAATTAACATTATATAATTTCTTTAATTCTATCTATGATATGTAATAATATAAATAACGAATGCAGATATTATATTTATTACTAGTTGCACATTCCATTTGCGACTGTAATATTTTATATATAATATATATATATCAATACTTAACATCATATTATATTACTATTATTTATTTATTTTATTGTTTAAGTGAACTCTTCCTCAATCGTGTAAATATTGGAATGTGGTAATTTTTGCATTTTATTTTTTTTGTGAATATATATATTTTTTTTTTTTTTTTGTACAATTTGTGAACAAACATTTAAACTAGTAGGTTATAACATTGTTTTTATTTATAAATTATAATATGTATGTACAATAAAAATTTAAAAAAACAAACAAAAGTAACAATATTTAAAGGCATATATTTTTTTAAATGTTAAATTTGTACCTAAGCTTTTACCACACGTTACTTATGTAATCAAAAATATTCTTATTTGGATAGCTATCACAATTCTTTAAAATATTTGTAGACAATTGAAAAATCCTTGTTACCCAAACCTTTTTTTGATATCTGTTTGTACAGCTCCACGGTCTTGCTAGTTAAAAGCGTTGGTGCATTTGATGCATCGGCGAGCGTCTTGCCCAAATTCATGTCTTTTAACAACAAATTGGCTTTGAAACCGTTCTATAAAAGAAACATATTTTTTTTTTATTACATTCTTAAATCTCATCAAACTTCAATAGTTTACTGGAAAACCAGAATGATTTTTAATATATATATATTGTCATTTGCAAAATTGCACCTGATAGTTGTCATTGCTTGGACTTTTTTCTATGGCTCCCGGCACAGGATTGTTGATTTCAGAAGCCCAACATTTCCCTGAACTTGTATTTATAACTGATGCCAAAATTTTCGGCTCCATACCTAATCTAAAAACATGTATACCAAGTAAATGTGTTATTATTATGTTTACCATTATTAATTATTATAATTTATGATTTGCATATAATAATGAATATCATACTTAATACCCAGGTTCATGGATTCAGACACGGCTACCATGGTCATGCCGAGTATCATATTATTGCATATCTTAGCGATCAGTCCTGAACCGGCTGGGCCACAGTACACCCACCTAGAACCCATGGACTCAAATAGGTATTCGGCTGCATTTAATGTTTTCTCGTTACCACCAACCATGAATGTTAATGTTCCATTTTCAGCACCTACAACTCCTGCAAAGTCCGTAAATAGGAAATATTGACATAACAAAATAATTGATAAATGATAAGCTCTTATTTATTATAGTAGGTACCTTAAATATAATATAATGTATTTGATTATAATCAATTATATAAGTGAAGTTACAGGGTAAGTATTCTATATGTGCCAATTAGTTATTGGAAGTGGGTATTTTATTTAAAATATTTTAATTTCTTTTTTATGTTTATACATTTAGTTGAAGATACCCAATGCAAACTCCTCATGTATTAGTATCTCAAGTTGCCACTAAAAATTATGAGTAATGAACAGTATTGTAAAAAAAAAAAAAAAAATATAAATAATGTATAATAGTGGGTATAATATTTGAGAAAAATATTTAAGTACATATTTTTTAATGTTTTTGAATAAATACCTATTTAAATATGGGTGAATATAAATATTGAATTGTTGGAAATTTTCGAATTGTATATAGGTATTTTCAATAGATCCCAAACAGGTCGAATAATAATGCTACAAATATAAATAAAATAATAAAAATTTGGTTAAGTCATTATTTTCGTGTGTGCGGAAAATGAAAATAGATAATTTTTGGCAGAAAACTGTACCTACCTATAATAATCTATGTACCTATATAAACATTTTATATTAGGTACCTATGTATCGTCTACTTGTACTTGAGCCTAACAACTATTCATCTTTTGCGTTGAACAAAACGGAAATAAGGTTTATTTTTTTGGAAAAACGCCGCAAGTATAAATGGGTAATATATTTTTTCAACCGAGTCGCCTAGGTATATATTTAATCAATACGGTAAAAATTAATATGCACACCACCGGATACTGGCGCACCCAGGAATCTACATCCCTTCCGTTCAGCCATGTCCGAAACTTTCTTGGAACCGTCCGGACTAATCGTGCTGCAGTCTACAAATATCTGTTCCGGTTTCGAGGATCTAAACATATGCAAAAAAACAATAAAGAACACGGCAAATTCGTTTATAATTTATTGTTTTGTCCAGGTGTGGTACTTACTGTCCTTAACAGTGGCAAGGCAGTAACTATATAGGTACCAAATTGTCAAAAACTAGGTTAAATATTATTGCGCAATATTGCATATATTATAATGTGTGTAATATAATATTATTGTTCATTTGAATATTTGCATTTATTTTCGTCGTGAGGTAAAATCGTGTTTTAGCGGGTTAGGTATATACCTATACTTTGGAAACCGATGATACGATAAATATAGCTTATACATAATATAATATATTACATATATATTATATATTAATTAGATACACTGGACGATATACCGAAAAAAGACAAAATGTCATTTTCCCAACAATTGATTTTTTATCAGGGAGTCAAAACGGGTTTGAACCCGGGGTGAGAACCCGTGTAACCCGCAAAATATTAAAACCGTGTTAAAGCCGAAACCCGTAACCCGGAAAAAGTGAAACACGTTTTTTAAACCCGTACCC
>JAIPRL010003872.1:0-22183 GCA_025469235.1 Pemphigus obesinymphae | reverse complement strand
CGTTTTACTCGTTTAATTTTAAATCGTTTTACTCGATACAATATTTATGACAATGATGTATTAATATCAGATTGAGAAAAGGAGAACTATGTGAAATTGTGAACAATCTTTTTACTTTTTCTTACATTATTGAATTTTTTTTCTGGGACGTTGAGTAATAATGGGCCCCTCTAACCAAGGGCCCGTGGCATTTGCACACATCGCACGCATGTATGACACGCCACTGCCTCCTATAGGCTATATAATATAGCTATACCCTCGTGGGCTCTGCCACTAGGTCAGTACCTATTTATTATTAATTTATTTATATATTTAATATATATATTTATTATAATTATTAATTTATTTATATTATATTATATAGCTGCTATTGTGCTGGGCGTAACAATGAAAACATTTTTATGCCGTGTCGCTATAGAATTTCCGAGACGCACAAATTTCAATCAATACATAATACGTGTAGGCAGTGGCGCAACTTGGCCAATCTTATTTTAAGCACTCTCAATAGTTCCATGTCATTCTAATTTCAAATATCAGCTATAATTTTACCAATGTAATTTTATTTTCAAGATTTTACTATCAGTTATTTTTTTTCAGCAGCGCTTTACTAATTTAAGTATAATAGATGGGTATTGAGAGAGACTTATTAGCTAATGACATTGTTCCAGACGAAATCTTGAACACATTTGCTAATACCGATAGACATTATGTTTGACTCTTTAAATTTTAAAAACATAAAAAAATATTATAATAGTACCTACCTATTAAAATAAGTTACATTTTTTTTCCAAAAATGGTATTGTAAATATAATGATCGTATAATCTAAATATTGGCAATATGTAGGTAATGTTGGTTTTGGGGGTGTGGGGGCTGAGCCCCCAACGTCATTATAAGCGACTCATAATAGTAGCGCCCCCAAGATTTGAACTCTGGTTGCGCCACTGCGTATAGGTACCTATTTATAATATGTGTGTTCGTTATTAATAAAAAAAAAAAAAAAAAAAAATACCTATGGAAAATGAAAAAGTAAAAATATACCACGGTGGAATCTTTTCGTTCTATGAGCCGGCAATATTTTATGCAGTTGGCGATTATCGGTGCGTTACTCCGGCACCGCCATATTGGAATTTTCAATATTTTTATTTCATCACATTATCAATTGTACCCACCATAATTTATATCGCCGATCCCCGAATTTGTACCCAAGAATTTCACGGGGAAAAGTCGATTTTACTTTGCGGGTGCCATTTTTGAATAACGTCCGATTTTTAAGCAGTTCCGAATAAATACTATTTTTAAGAATTTTGAAAAATTAAAGGCTGAGGATTTACAAATATTAAATACATTTCAAATTACATTTTCTACGACAATATTTATTTATTTTGCATAATTTTTATGATACACCAAGTAGTACCTATAGGCAATTGTACTCGTATACCTAATAAATTATCATGAAATATATTTTTGTCTATTAAATATTTTAAATTTTGTGTTTTTACTTTTTATTATTTTTAACGAAAAACAGATAATTACATAATTTATTAGGTCATCTACCTAAAATAACTAAAGGCGTATATTTTTATATTGATGTATTTAATAGTTCCACTACCAGGAACGGATCCAGAAATATTTTCCGGGGGGGAAGCACATACCCTTATATGTTTTTTCGGAATTTGGAGAAGGCACACACCCCTTCACCCCCTACTCTTGAATCCACGCTGCGTTCCACTAAGATCATTGAAAATATTTTTCCTCGTTATATTATCTACTTATCACAAGAATAAAAAATGTAAATAGGTATTCATTTTCTAAAGTACAAAATTGCTTGGTTGTGGCGGCAAGATGTCCTAGACCCGAGATTTTTGGGTACGAATTCGGGAATAGGTGATACAAATTATGGTACAATTAATGGGATAAAAAGAATTCGAAAATTCCAATATGGCGGTGCCAGGGTAACGCACCTGTTGGCGATGCGTCACAGGTTCTTACTCGAGCATTGCTGTATACGCCGAAAGCACATGTTCGCTCTCCGGTAACATGGTTACCACAGCATCCGCGGTGGCCGCCACTTCTTGTATTTTATCCGTGATCTTAGCCCCGTCCAGTCCTCGTAATAAATCCATTCTTTCGACCGATGTGTCATTGCCCAACACTTTATAACCCTAGATAACGACGTAAAAATGATTAATTGAAATGCTGCTGCAGTGGCATATTTATACGGTGTGGGGATGATGACCAGAAAAAAAGTCGTTGCGTATATATGTGTAGGTACGTTGGAAGAACTCGGCTCTCATCCCGGCTTCCCTTATTATTGTTATCTTGAATTTAGAGGTACGTGAGGTGGTGCCTTATATGGGCTATGAGCAGTGTTTTTATTATTATATTAGTGTTCATAATTTTTAATTTTCGAATTGTTGATTTTGTCAATATATTCTATATTTCTATTACAAAACAAAATCCATTTTACGGGGTTTCCGTTACATACACAGAAAAAATGTGCGAAGAAAATGGCATTTAAGTACAAAAATAAAAAACAGAAAAGTGTCACAAAAAATAAATTATTGCTCTACACACATCAGCATTATTTTCTAACAAAAAGCGAAGAAATGAAAGTAAAATAGTAGTTTTTCCATTATTGGATGTGTTATTATATCTGCAATTGATGATCGATTTTATCAAGAAACATCAGATTTATCAAATATTATTGGGAAAATTATTAATTTGAGCTGAATGATATCACCTTATCATTATACATATTAGAAAAACTCATAAATATTAAAACTCGGAAACTTCTTGTAAAAATTAACCTTTAAAAAGAAGTTCAAAACACACCTAAAGGAACTTCTTCAAATATTGGACAAATTTATGTCCTCCCTCCATCCAAATTATAACTCGATTTTCAAATTAAATCTCAGTATTCTCAGCAAGATATCTATCATCTGGTATCTCTAAATGACAGGGTCTACTCGGTCATTGACTAGGCCAAACTCTTTATGAATAATTTTCTGAATCAATTCTTCCCTTTTCTTCAAGAAGTAAAAGCGAGCATTTGTGAGTTTAGGGGTGTTCCAAACACTAATCGTGATTTTAAAATTCGGGATACTGTCGAATATAGCTCATCAAGCGTCTATCAAAATGAAAATCTGGTTAGGACAGTATCTTCAACGTAGTTGTCCTGAAAAACTTACTAGGTAACGAAAGCCATTATTTTATTCACCCGCATAATAGCTGTTATCCATCAATTCGATTCGAAAGTGTTATCCATCAATTACTCCACATCATCAATTAGTTTTCAAAAGAGAAAAAAGAACAATTAGTTTTACGTGAGGTCCATTTCAAAACTTTACAACTACCTAGTCAATCTGATTGATAATCTTTAACTTTATGTTAAAGAAGCCTTCGGTTTTGTACGAAGCATGAAGGGCTGTAATAATAATAAAGTCGCTAGAGTCGTTCTTAAAAATAGAACCTTCATAGTAGGTACGCAAAAGTAACATCTCAAACATCAGAACAATCTTAGCTAGTATACCACAGGGTTCTTGTTTATCCGCAATATTTTACCTAGTATATACAAATGACATCTCGGTAAAAAAGGATTCCCGTCTAGCACTTTTTTCATTATACTATGTATTATCGTTTAAACAAGAATTATAAATGGGCTATAATTCACCTCCAAAAATAAGTAGATGTCGCTTTTCAATGGTTCAAAAAATGGTGCTTCCGGCTAAAGGCTTCTAAAACGATCGTTGTTATCTTCAATAAATATATAGTATACCTATACGGTGCGCATCAAATCACTCTGGACAGCCAGAATTACTTAGATGCAAACCTCTGTTTCAATAAACATGCTCAAGAGACAATTAAAAAACGATAAGAATACGTAATATGTTATAGTGAAATCCCAGTCAAAACTAAACTGAAAATCTACCACATGTACGTGAGGTCTGTGTTAGGATACTCCGAACAGGCATGGGGTTCACTCGTATAATCATATCTCGTACAAATTGGTCAAAACTTGAAGCGTTCGAAAACATTGGCCTTCGAAGTTAACGGATTTCTGCTGTACTAACCATATTTAGTGCTTTCAGAAAATATCGAAATTTATGATAATTAGTACTTCACTACATAAACTACAGATATTATCCAGATATTATTCCACTTGATTCTTGAGGAGTTTTGTGTTGGCAATATTAACTAAATCTTCAGAAAAATTTAAACTAAATAGGTAACTGAGACATTTAAATAAAATGTTCAATGTAATTGCGTAGGTATCATATAATCCCTTTTCATATTATAGCAACCACACTACGGAAAATGTCTTGTAATATTTTTTAAATAAGTACAAAACGTACTTACCTAGGTAATCGGTTTAACCCCTTAGAGAATCTCGAACTATACAGCTTTTTGTATTATGTTAAGTAGTTTTGGTTTATGAGATAATACACCGATAAATTTTATTAAATTTAAAACTTTATAATCAATAATCACAAATTGTTTACAAAACACAAATAGTAAATACTATAATATATAGGTATAGATAAATGTATATATTATTTATAGTATAGGTACACTGCGTGTATTACTACCTACTATATTATTACCTACGAGTATAAGTGAAATATATTTGTGACATTTGCATAGGTATACTTATTGTGGTAACATATAATCCTTTCACCGCCCATCTTTATGATATATTCTAGTTTATTGACACACTCACACACTATCCGTTTTATACCTATAGGTAGGTACATCCAGCTTTTAAAGGGATATAATATATAGGTAATATGTGAACATATCCTGCGACCTTCATGTATTGCACCGTGTAGTTTTCTTGAATATTTCAACAAAATTTATAAATATTGAAAAAATATAAAAAAATCAAATTTTCATAAAATTATCGATAGGTAACCTATATATTATATATTATTATTATAGGTATGTATATTTAGAACATGATTCAGATTTATATTAATTAATTGAATATTTAATATTAATATAATTAAATGAATTATATTAAAAACCAATGGGTAATATGTATTGTTTATTATAAGTAAAATATTTATATAAATTATCTCAGTCATAATTTCAAAATTTGGCGTGTAATATAAAATATAGTTGAATGTATGCATAATATATAACATTTATTCGTAAATATATTTTTTCAGAAGTAGATATTTAGAATATTAATTAATACTAGTGATGGGCACTACCGAATAGTTAATACTATCGAATAGTGTTCGATGGTAGTTCATTGAAACTACCGACTATCTATTCGAATAGTTTTACATGACCGAATAGCACTTTTTCGATAAAAACTACCGAATAGTTCGATAAACTAACGAATAGTTTGATATAAATTATACCAACCATACTACCGAATAATTCGATAAACTATCGAATAGTTTGATATGAATTATACCATCCATACTAGGTACCGAATAGTTCGGTAAACTATATCGAATAGTTCGATAACAACCGAATAGTTTGAAACAACCGACTATAGTTCGGTCCTCGTCTATCGATGATTGTAAATATAATCGATAGTTTTTAAGCATCGATAGTCACTATTCGGTAGTGCCCATCACTAATATTAATACGATAACAGTCATAATACGTATTTTTTATTAAAGTTATTTTTACAAGACTGTACATTACAGTATAAGTCAGTACGGCACACGGGGAAATGAAATAATATTATTGTTTTCGTTGTCCGTTTGTGGCCGTAAAATAACGTAGTATTGGTCTTCCGTAGGATCGTTAAATACGAGTAACCGAATCGGGTCTTGTGTAAGGTCAAGGTTATGAACAGAACGCGGTGAAAGTGTAACATCACGCATGTAATACCCCCACGGTTTGTATAGATAATACCTACATTAGCCGTGTAGTGCTGTAAATCAGTAAACAGCCGTATTTCATTATGTTATTCGGTCAATGAATCCATATAATATATACCTACTGAAAAATCCTATTTATTCATATATATATATATATATATAGTCACCTACATCCGCAATAACCGATATTTATTAATAAATTAACCAATATTAAATTGAAAGGAATATAATTTTATAGAATTTATTTTCAACAGCAATTTCAAATTTCACAAGATCATTTTAAATCAAATGTTCATATTACTTATTATATATTATTGCGACACTACGCGCTTATACACTATGTAGGTATTACAGGTTAAAAACTATATATACCTACATATAATATAATAATATAATTTAAAACTATTTCATTTTATTATATATTTAAAGTGGGATGTTCATATTAATTACTTATATATATATATATATATATAACTAATACTCTTAGAACATTTCTCACATTTATAAGTTACTTAAATATATTCTAGATTTTACGCTAAAAAAAAATTAATTTATCTATCACTAATTCAATCTATTATTATAGTTATGGAGTTTTATTTTGGAGAGGAACATCATGCCATCATACTCACTTTTGTAATCTCGAAGAAACTTTAAATTCGATACTTAAATTTATTTTTAATAAACATATTTTGCATCCTACTTTTGATTTATATAATGAATTATATTATTTTCTACTTTTTAAATCCTTGGTTATGAAAAATATTTGTTTGTTAATGTATAATATAAAAAAAGACATTTCTGCTCCTAGTCATACCTATATGTTACTCGTCTATAAATTAATTCTAATGTTATTGTGCCTAACACGACAACAGTATTTGAGTAACTTAGCCCCAAATACATTTAAATTTATTAAATTTTACACTAGTCATAGTTTAAATACTAGTAATTATAAATGTACAAAAAATATGTCGATAGTTTTTCTTCCAATAGTTGTTAAATAATTTTAACATAATATATTTTTAATCTTTATTCCAATCATTAATATTTTAATTTTTAGCTTTATCATTCGGCTTAGTATATTTACCTAATCTTTATTAGTTTTATTATAAATAACTATTTAGTTTAGATTTTCTCCCCTCTTACACAGTCAGTGGCGTTTATATGGGGGAGAGGGCCAGGGGTACTGGATATCCCAGAATTTATGAACACTATATAAATTATACATAATTTAATCCGTAAACACTTTTTATTATTAAGTATATATACTTAGCCATAGACATTTGGGAAGATCCATCATTGTTAAGGTTATTGTTGGTTTAACATTTATTGAGAAATATTGATGGAATATATAAATATTATTGTCTACTATTTTTTTCAATATAAAAACGATTAATCGTATTTTAAATTTCTAAAAGAATAAAATCATAATATATTTTTATAAAAAAATCACTTTTTAAATTATTTTTATTATAGTTGGTTTATTATAGTTAATTCATTATAGTTGGTATTTTAAAGAGGTTATTTTTTGAATTTTCTAGTAGCTTTCTTAAATATAAAGAAAAACTGAACAGTTTCTTTTATATTTGTATGTAAACCTACACTTTATTAGGTAGGAGTTTTGGGTTAAAGAGGTTTTCTTATGTGTAAAGGAAAACTATCTTTATTAACGAAAATATTTTATAAACGCAGGGAAAATAATAAAATAAAGTTGTCATGTAGTTACTGATAATTAATATATTATAGTGAACTTCACTCAGAATCATATTTGAGTGTATTGGTTAATCTTCGTTCTCAAATTTAAAACATCAAATCTTCAAATAATTCATATAATATATATATAAATACTCAATCTTTTCCGAGGATTGAATGGACGATGTGCTAACTTCTACCATCTGATGTACCTGGATGACACTTTTATGGTAATAATATAGTAGAAAAAAATAGATCATAATATAGTAGAATAAATGTTAACTAAAGATGTCGGTGGCTTTTGAGGATTAGGTACAGTGTTCAAAGTTTAGAGGTATGTTTTTTTTTATTTTCTAATAAAGCATTATTAATTACTACAGTATAAACATAGGTTCTTACTATTTTATAGTAAGCTTAAGTGTAAAACTTATATTTAAAAACTAATATTCATATTTATAAAAATTGTAGATTCATTCTGTCATAACATTTATTATATATATATATATACTGTAATAGATATAATGTAATGGTATAATATTTACGTTTTTTAATAAGTTTTTCGCCATTGGAATGCCCATGTTTCCCAGACCGACGAAACCCACGATATTCGATTTCCATCGTCTATTGATTTCTAAAACATATACACGTATGTACAAAATCAATACATGCTATATTATGGAATATTAAAATTTCAAATCATTATACTACGACTACAACTAAAATGGGACTTATACTATTAACTATTAAGTACCTATAATATTATATTATAGAGGATTCAAATTTGTATATACGATACTAAAAATCTAAGAAATATAATGCTTTTAAAAATATGTATTTATGCTTCAAAAATGAACAAATAAATCGCAAAAATTCAATTTTTAAAAATGGTAATTATTTGGGCTTATAACATTTAAAAATAATTGCTGGTTTATTGATTTAAATGAAGTAAGTACCTACTTATATATAAATAGACGACGTTCATTCAGTTCACGTTCGATACTTTACTCTTTACTTCGAGAGTTCGAGTTTACAATTAGAAAATAGACGAACAAGATTCTAGATTCTTATCAGTTTTCCTTTTTTCAAGTTATTGATTTTATTTTTTTTTGTCGCTAATACACATGACTCATTACGAAAATACACACTAAATAATCAAAATATATAGGTATGTAGTATAATGTACACCATAAGAAGACAGGGTGGAAGGGGCAGCCGATTATAACCGTACTAAAATTAAAATTTTTTTTAATTTGGCTTTTTTTTCTTTTTTCGTCGGACGACCCGTCCCGAAACTATAAAGCAATCTATAAACATAGGCGTAACTACTTTTACAATTGTTGAAAACAAATAGGTAGGTATATATATAAAATTCAAATAGGTACATATACTTACATCCAATATAAGCTGGTATATAGGTATATACCTAATGGATTTTGCAAATATAGCAAATAAATAGTATACCTATTTAATTGTCAAAGTGTCATTAATTATTTTTTAAACTTGATTCAAAATTAAAACTATAGATTACTATTTTTTTTTTTTTGCCTTTATTGGAGTGTGTATCTCATTGTGTGCGTGTATAATAACAAACATAACTTAATATCATCAGGCCCTATTATTGTTATCAACTTTGTAATTGGTAATTATTTTTTTAGTGTGTAAAACTTTATCTTTATGAAAAACCTACGTGATAGCTGGTACATCTATTTTGATAGTTTAATTGAACATGCATGTATTGTTTTTTCTACATCGTATGTTGTAAACGAAATAGTTGTGTTTACACATCATAATAATTGTATTGTTGGCGTGACCTCGGATTATAACGTCGTAAAAAAAGCAATTATTTTATTCATTTTACAGAAATGTTTGTAGAAATGTCTTATAAAAAACGCGACACGAAACTGAATTAATTTTCATGAAATTTCGTCGGTTTTGTATACGAGTTGGACAATTATATTACCATACAATTCTCTCGGCCGTTAAGATTGGAAATAATATTCAAATTACATTTTATAAATTGGTGTTATGATATACCAGTGGGAACGAACAGCTGTATACCGAAATTTCGTAGAAACTTTTTTAATTAACCGTATCAAGTAATTTTACACGCTTGTAGCATGATGATAATAATAATAATAATAATAACAATTTTCGACTGGGATACGCAAAAAACAACAATATTACAATAATACGCGTAGGTATATTGTTGTTCCGATCGTCGTTTTCCAGCTTAAATACGTAAACGTATACTTATCTATAAATAATATTATGTGCAGTGTTTTTTTTTTAGGTATATAGGTACAACGTTCATTATTTGAAAAAGTATCAACTTTTACGAAACTTTTTATTTTTGAAAACTTTTAATTTTACTGTAAATAAAAATACCTACTCAAAATTATTTTATAGTAGGTCGTAATTTCCACTCTTTTCGGTATTAACTTTATTGAATTTTGAACGGCAACTTTAATTTTATTAATTTCTGTATGGTTTTAAAATATTTAGAAAATCAATTTTATCCTTTTAGTGTTATAATAATTTTTATTCAACAACAACTTTTATTTTTAAGATACTTATTAGTTATAAATTATAATAGTTATTAAGGAAAACATTGGCAGGTAGGTAGGTACTATCATTTTATAACTGTTATCCGTGTGATAAATTGAATCACGAAGATAATATTTCTGTATCTATCAAATTGACCTATGAATCAATAAAATAAGAGTATATTTCCATATAGTATCCAAAATCCGTGTGCAAACCAGATGTATTTTTATAAAGTATATAATAAGTATTTATTAATAATACTCTAAATAGGTAGCTATTGGTTAAAAAAAGTATTTTTTTTTTTTAAAGAAATATTCAAGGCTGGCAAGTTAACGATTATTATTACGATATATTACAATTTTCAATTTTGAATTATGTAATTAAAACTAACTTTGTAACTGAAGTTAAATTAATTGAAATATTTTTTTTATTGTATCATCTAAGCCTGCTCATAGTATAAAAATAATTTGGTCTCCAATATGGCAAAGTATAATTTAATATTTGCCAAATATAATATTGTAAAATTGATTACCTATTTACTGGTGTTTATAGTGTCGACTGAATAAAATCAAATTTATATTCTTATAATTTGAAACTAAATTAAAATTAATTGATGAAGAATTTAAATTAACTCATTAATTATAAATTAAAAACTAATATTAGAACTCGTTAAGCTAACAATTTAAAAATAACTTAATTTTGTAACGCATATATGCCTAGCCTAATATATCTAACATAGCTAAAGTATCTATAGATAGTACCTACCTACTTATATATCTCAAACAGCTTTTATCAAATACAAATTTTTAAAATTAAAATTTCTATCAACAATTTCTTTACATGTTACTAAAGTTAAAAATTTAACGTTGCAGTTTAAATATCAATAAAGTTAATACTTAAACAGAGTAAATCTAAAAGGGTGAACATTATAAGACTATATCGTAAACTATTTATAAATACCCACGAAAAAGTTAACAGTTTCTGTAAATGATATTTTCCTAAAAAAAATAATTTTTTAAATAATGAGCATTTTATGTTAAATACATCATCTATGTGTACCTATATTTAAATTCTCGATTTCACGAATACTATTATATTAATAATCATAAAATAATTCTGTATAGTAATGTATGAGAATATAAATGTTAACATTGAGCAAATGCTCAACTAAAATATTATCCATTGATTATTATAAAAATATTTGAAGAAAAATATTATAATATAAAAATATAGGTAATATGAGAATATTTATTTACTATTGAGTAAACAATGATTATTGAATAGGTATTTAAAAACATGAAATAAATATTTTCGAGAAAAGTGATTATTTACCTTAGTATATTTTGATTTGTGCTTATAGCTAGTGCATTGATTGATGGAATATGAATGGAATGTTTATTTTCGAATGGGATTTTTGTTTTTGAATATTATATGAGGATTGTTTTAAAACTTGTAGTACCTATAGCTTGGAAGTAGGGTTGTAGAGGGTTTAATCCCCTTATGACATTTTTTTTTTTAAATAACCTATTTATTATTATTTATTATTTATTTATTTATTATTGATCTATAGATATAATTTTTCATGAACTGTTTCAACTTTCTTTCTTATTACAAAGTCTTGTAATTAATGCATATATCCATAATAATATTATTATATTCAATCTTCATATAAACATATTTATTCGACATTATGTACAATTTAGTAGATACATATTTTTGTAGGCCGGTCAAAATATCTTCGTTAAAAATATTTTGTTTTGCTTATTTCCAGTTTTTCAAAGTAATTTCTTGATTTTTGAAGGAATATTTTACGTGAATGAATTTCTTTTTGTCCAGTTTTTAATTTTCTAAAATACAGTGTGTTATGAAGTCTAGTCTATGCATATATTCTATTAATTTATAAGTATAGCTACGGTAAAATATCGCTATTACAGAATTGTATTCAATGAATTTAATTAATGTAATAACTTGTAGGTACTATTGTATTAATAACCCATTTAGAAGGAGAGAATTATTACACAATGACAATATATATTATCTAATCCAATTATCTAAAATCTAAATATTGAACATAATATAATTAAACTATTATGCTAATATAGTTTATTAGTTTAACATATTGTTATTGATTTAAAAAATATCTGGTATTAATAAATTATAGTGTTTAATCGGTAAGTGGAAATATTAAAATATTTTCGTTTGTGGATTTTACTAATGTGATTTTTTTTTGACACGAGAATATCGTAGGGTATGTTAAAAATAAAATAAAATACTGTAATCTCACAATTTTGCAAATTTGATATTTGTATTGTTATAGTAAGTAGATAATAAGTCACTATACAGTCAGTTATAAATTCTAATAAGAATGTTTAAAAAAAAAAAAAATAATTCAGTAATACAATTAAACAGAAAATGTAATACTTACATCAAAAATAAATATATATTTCATAATATTAGACTACTGTAATAATTTTTATTATTCAAATATATGTGTTTTCTTGGTAAAAATATAAAAATATTTAAAATAGGAGATATTTTTGTTAGTGATATTTTTTACTGAAGATATTTTGTCTTATAACCCGAATTTTTTTGGAACTTTAAAATACAGGTTAATTGCACTTTATTTGTTTTTTCATTCAATTAATTTTAATTAAAAAAAAAACGCAATAAATATGATTTAAATTATCAACAAAAGCAGCAATTGTAACTTGTTTCGTTTTGGGATAACTTAATAATATTGTTGCAGTCTTGAACTGGATGGTGGATTTATTATTTTTCAATATAGCCGTGGAGTAAACTATATAATATTAATATATAGATAAACTGTACATTTTTGGACCTCTTCCAAAGAAATTTGATACAAATGACATATTTTCGTAAAAATAATTTTTTAATGATAAACTATTATTTGCAAACATAAAATAACTGTTTGTTTTTGTATAAATCAAGATTTTATGTTGTACCTACAAAAAACTTGAATGACTTATTTAAAAAACAAAATTAATTTTATAAAACATTTACATTTATACAAAAGTACATACATACATATATATATATATATACCGTAACGTAACGTAACGTTTTTCGTTTGTTGCACAGAATCATCAAACCCCTCGAATTTTAGGTAGCGTTTGTAAAAATGTTTACGCATATAAAAAAATGTAAAAAAAGTAAGGCAAGTGCCACGGAAAAGATCCTTTGTCACGCTACTGGTCTAATCTATATAGGTTTTGTGCTGATCGTCTATATCAAGGATTGGCAACTCAAAGAAATTAGAGAGCCAAATTTCGAAACTTAAAACGATTGCGGGCCAGATATAAAGTTGTATTTTTTTATTATTATATCAAACAAATTAATTAATATATATTTTACATCTATGATGAGAACTAATGTCTAAGTTTACTATATATTTTATTATTGAAAATTTTTCCAGATACAATTTATCTAGCCACTTTTATTATATTTGAAGTAAATTGTTGTAAAATTTTCGATGGTAAAAATGTCGAAAGGCAGTCCGGGTCGGATAAAAAAGGGATGACGGGCCGCCAGTTGCCCATCCCTGGTCTATCGGATATATATCGGATGTATCGAGACTATTGATTTTCAATGAAATGTAAAAACGTTAAGCGCATTATCTCATATTATAAACAAATTATAATGCCGTAGGGAAATGTCGTCGTGTGTTCGTGTTATAACCGTGACCGATCAAAACTTCGTTGACCTTCGAGATTCGAATTAGTTTTAACGAACGACTTTACGAACATTAATATTTTGGCTGAGTTTTCGAACCGATAATAACATAATATTCGAGTCGGTCTAGAATTACGATATATTTTAAGCTCTGTGGTCATTTTCGATGGTCGATTAACCTGAACGGTATAGCTGGCGCACGCGATTTTCAGCCAGTCTCTCGCAGTATCGTATACACACAGTATAATAATGATAATGATAATAATAATAATAATAATAATAATAATAATAATAATAATAATAATGATAATGATAATATAATAACATACTTGAACGATAACATCGATAAATGACAATATAATTTTTCAATAATATACAATAATACTACAGAAGGGGTTTCGTGTACACGGCAGTACACGAACTCGTTGCGATATACCTACCGTCTATAATTTCGGACATATTTATATCATTCGTATAGGTATTATATTACCTATATAGGTAATTAGGTAAACGTGAAATATTAATTAATTTTTTTTATTGGCTCGTAAAGACATGCGATATATTCGTCGTCACACGTTCGGAAGTGTTTTTTTCTTTAAATTTTTTATGCCTGTCGTGATAACTTATTGATAATAGTTTAATAATATAATATACGGTGTACTTACTGATGACTGGTCGTTTGAGGTCGTAGGTCATTTTCACTCGGAACGCGTTCAACATGATTTTTGTGTGTCAAAATGTATTCCGAATTTTGTTTTGGTCTTTAATCACCGCGGTCACATGGAAGAAATTAACGTACCTATGTATAACGATATACAGGTTAGCGAGCGATGATGATCACGTGATTTGCCGACCGGCTACTGTAATTTAATATTCCCAACACACTACCAGTATATTATTATGTTAATATAATGTGTTATCACATTGACATTTACAATTTACATAATCATATTTGGATTTCCTCAAGTGGTGGCGGTGGGGACGATTGCTCTATTATCTTATCACCAGAATAGATTAAATTTAATCTATTCCGTCGTGGTCTATATATTGTATTATAACATTGGTGATATTAATTAGATACAATGCCGTACTTTTTTCATTGGATAGTAGATACCATTTTTCGTTGCATCGTTATTTATCGTAATTTATTTCTAATTATGTTGCACTATCATTAACAATAGTGTTAAGTACATGAAATTGACTTTTTTTTTTTTTTTTTTAATACCTATATCACCGGTTCATAAAAATATTTCATAATTTTCATGATTTGATTATTTATATAATATATTATAGATTATATATATAACCTAATACATTAATATATTGATTTAAGAGGAAATATAAACTTAAAAACCGTTTAAACTTTTTAAACTTTAATCATTTAAAAATATAACTGATACTTACTCAATTGATGAATCAAGCTGTAATAGGTAAACCATATACAACTCAAAAATAATACAGTATGTATCTGGGTTACAAAATATTCAACTATAGTTTTTGGTTCTTGTATTATTTAACATGAAAATTTGCTTTGGTAAAATATTAAACTTATTCTGTATAGGTAGTTTAAATTCACAATACTTGATCAAGTCTTGTCAAATTATCTGAAAATGAATAATTATTTTAAAAATTATAAATAAAAATGTATATATATATATATATATATCAATAAATGTATTTTAAAATATTTCCAATTGTGCACTACCCGGCCCATACCCTGGACACGCCACCGATAATAACATAGTATAATTATTATATTATTACAAGATAATGTTTTGTCACTTTTATATTAACTAATATATAATACTATTTAAGTATTTTTGGTAAATGTTATATATGGTAATTTTTTACTACATTTTTTTATACTTTTGATTTTTAAGTAATTTTAAAACCAATTATTGCTATTTCACAATTATATAACAATAGTTAATACCTACCCACTTAAAAAAACCTTAATTAAAAATATAAAGACACGGTCATGTACCGCATGTAATCCGTATTTGACATATTTATGTAATTTATTAGATATATTATATTTATATGATATTTATATAACATACAACTTAATTGGCGATAACATAAACACTTCTTATAGTTTTGGTTTAGTTTTCAAACTCGAAATCAGGAAATTTTTGAAATTACTTAAAAGTTTCTCTAGCCGAGGTGTCAATTTTCTTATTTTTCTTAAATATCGGAGGGAGTTTCAACACCTAAAATCCATCTTACGTTCGTTCCTACATAACCCTAATAAGTTGACCTAGTAATGAAATTGTAATTTAAATTATTCAGTTTTTTCTAGTGGATAAAAATTAAAATAATAGAGTAATCAGTAATTATTTTATGACAGTAAAATATTTGTCACTTTTGTTAACATTTCTCTTGATGTTACAGCTTTACATGCTTTTTAAATTCTATTTTTCAGATCTTCTAAAATATTTTGTACTTTTCATTTTTGTTTATTTAATAAACATCATTTGTTTAAAGTAAACTATAAATTAAAATACAACTTTGTGTCGTCATAATTAAGTAAATAATGTAGAGAATATTTTTTTAAACAGTGACTCAATATTAAATGTCAAATATTTATATATCTACTTAAAGTATTAAAGTTGTGATTTGAGTGGAATTTTTGAAAATGTTACTGTTAATTTCATTTATTAGAGTACTTACCTAATTATATTATATTATTTATTATTTTCATTATATGTAATATGAGATATGCACAAAATCAGAATAACGAAAACTTAATTTTATACATCAACTGAAATAACATTGGTGATAATATTTTGTATATCAGTCGAGTTAAAGAATAATAAAGGCTCGTTTTCAATTTAGATGACATATGTAGGTTTATCCTGTCATTTTGTCGATTTTTTGTTCACATAAGTATAAAATATCAGTGCATAAATATATACATAATATATATGGACCTGGTAAATCGTACGTAAAGAAAAAACAAAAACCAAAAAACTTGATATATTTTATAAAGCGTCACACTGTTTATACGACTAAGAGAACTTAACTTTAACGGCCTATTGACCTCTCGAATGGGTTATTTTTTTAATAGCGTATTATTGAAAAATGTCTTATACTACAACGTGTATTGACTTCTCTATATACATATTATAATATATAAGTACCTACATATACAGGTATCGGTATGAAAATATATCGTAGTAATTCGTTATTTAATATAGAATATATTCGATCCGTGCGAAAAGATTATTATTTTTTAGGTTATTACTTTTTAGATTATTACTATTTCTTCCGAGTTCTGACCTGTAGATGTTATTGCGACTGGACTCGAGAAATCGTCGATATATATAACTACGCGATTAAAAAAAAGTTTTATGGCTTTGGTTATAAAATTCATACTTTTTCTTCAAAATTCAATGTTTTATACCATACAATCATATAATTAATATTTTTAAGATAACAATTTTATACCAAAAATTAGAATATTTATTATAAGTTAATTAATGAAGGAAATACTGACATTTAAAGATATTCTATACCGCATAAAAAATACTGCATGGATCTTGAAAAAAAAAACGCTATTTTGCAGAGCAGGACAATTGCGAAATAATTACTTTTTAAAACCCTTTAATTCCAAGCAAACTATATACTTATATATATATATATAGGTACGTATTTGGATTGCATTATTTTACGTTTTTTTTTAAACTGACGATGGCGCGCACTAGACTGTATACAACCGCCTGTCAAAGTACTTTCGTATTTTAGACAATCCTTTTATTCATTTTGCACTAGTAAATCGAATTTATTCGGATATATTATATATACATGATATAGTACAAAACATGAAGAAACTATTTTCCAAAGTCACGAAAATAAATGCTTATAAATTGACGGTGATGAAAAAACATAACATGTTACTCGAAAAAGAATTAATTTGATATATCGTTCTTCTGTTCAGAAATGATTGCGAAATCAAAAATAGAGTAGGTTTAGTAAAGATATATACCTAGTAATTGTATATGCCTACTGTGATCAAAAGATATTTAACGCACTGCTATTGATTTTACATAATTATGATTTATTTTTATATTAAGATTTTATTTTATAAGATTTATTTTTATATATTTATTAGATAATGACTATAGTTGATAAAGGCCTACAATTTTGTCCACAAAATTGCGAAAAAAAAAATGAAAACTTTAATGCCAACAGTGTTTCTCAACTTCCTTTGATCTTTAATTTTTGAAGAAACCTTTTATACATTTTGTTACCAACAATGTGAAAAACACATGTTGCCCACAATGTTGCTTTGGTTTGGACGCGGCTTTATACATTCACGAGTATGCAGTTGAAGCTTATAAGAATAATGGCAAATATATTCTGTTCAGCATATCATAATACAAAGAAATAAATACGTTATTTAATAAGTAATAATATATTATATGACTATGTCGTATAAAGTGCGCATTAACTGGTAGGTAGTTAAAAAGTTAATCTTTATGAATTTTTTAATTCCATTAACAAATTATTTTCCTATAAATTAACAAACTTAAATATTTTATATTTTCATTGCGTTCACTTAACTTTTTACAATTATTTTTTCATGTTCATCCAGTAAAGTTACCTAAAGCTATGTCTAGACCAAAGAAATATTGTTGTTCATATTTCGGTGTTTGGAAAGATGTTGATGAATGAGGACAAAGTTGTTGCAGCAGCTTGCACAGTAATTTTTAGTTCTCATAAAAAAAATATTTTGAGTTCGTCCTACTTTCTTATGTAGGAATAATAATGGGAGAAATATGTTAAAATATCTTAATGATGATGATATGAATCCGTTATCTGGTGAGCTAAGGTAGATACCTACTTAAATACATTACTCCAAAGATCAAAGTGTTTTACTAAGTATCTACTTTTTTCGTTAAATAAATGTATTTGTTTTATTAATCATATTTTATATTAATATTATTATTATTATAGGCGAAATGGCAGTTTTAATGACATGTGCTGATTTTGAATACTTGAAAATATTGTGGGCCATCAAATTAAACATCAAGACACTAATTTTAGGAATTCCATACCTGTAAAAGAACGATTAGCAATAACCTTAAAATTCTTAGCATCTGGAGATTCCTTTCATAGTTTAGTGTATTTTTTCATTAATTCATCTAAAATCCTATTTTTCTATATATTTTATCCAATATTAGTAGATAAATAATATTTTCAAAATGTATGGGGCGAATGGTTTTCATAAACAAGTTCAACTGAAATTTAAATATTATAATTAATTTTAATAAATGGGTACTTACTTATAATGTTAAAAAAAGTAAAATATGGGCAAATTTATTGAATTTTTTTTAATCATTTTAAAGATTTAAATCCTAATTGAAAATAAAAAATCATTGACTAAAGGTTTTTGTGTTAATTTTTTTATTAACTAGGCAATCTCAAAGATGATATATTATAAAATTAGATCATGGTATTCATGGATAAATCTCATTTTATTAATAAATAGAAGCACTATTTCAATTTTTATTTAATCCAATTGTAACGCAATTAATTCGATTTATAGTTCTACACGTCTGTATTCTTGTGTAGAATATTATTTACAATTAAATAAAAATGATACCAGTTTATATGAAAAATTTTGTGTTGTAATAATAAATAACAAAATGCATTATTTATACATACATATATAATAGAAAGTTCGGACAAATGTCTAGACACAATTTTTGATTGTCAGACAAAAGGTCAAAAATAAAAAAGCAGGTTAGTAGAGGGTGAAAGCAATTCGCTCGTTGGATTCCTAGATTACTAGACGACAGGATACTCTTGGTGGATGTATTGCATTACATAAGACGATTCTGAAAGAAGTTTTGTTGTAGTATACATAGATAACTCTTACCGAAAGGTTAGAGTTAAAGAGTTAGAAAAATAAACATTAATGTAAAATACTTTTTTCCGACGATTTTTTAAATTTAGTTAAAGTAATACAGGACTAACGTTATATTTAATTTTTTCAGATCTTAAAATCTCATTTTACCAACTATTTTGACTTAAATATTTCAAAATTGATAATTTACATAGATCATTTTAAATCAAATGTTCATATTATTATTATGACACTACGGCTTATACACTATGTATTACAGGTTAAAAATTATATATACTTATAATATAATAATATAATTTAAAACTATTTCATTTTATTATATATTTAAAATGTAATGTTCATATTAATTACCTATATATAACTAATACTCTTAGAACATTTCTCACATTTATAAGTTACTTAAATATATTCTAGATTTTACACTAAAAAAAAAAATTAATTAATCTATCACTAATTCAATCTATTATTAGTAATGGAGTTTTATTTTATATAGGAACATCATGCCATCATACTCACTTTTGTAATCTCGAAGAAACATTAAATTCGAAACTTAAATTTATTTTTAATAAACATATTTTGCATTCTTCTTCTGATTTATATAATGAATTATATATTCTACTTTTTAAATCCTTGGTTATGAAAAATATTTGTTTGTTAATGTATAATATAAAAAAAGACATTTCTGCTCCTAGTCATACCTATATGTTACTCGTCTATAAATTAATTCTAATGTTATTGTGCCTAACACGACAACAGTATTTGAGTAACTTAGCCCCAAATACATTTAAATTTATTAAATTTTACACTAGTCATAGTTTAAATACTAGTAATTATAAATGTACAAAAAATATGTCGATAGTTTTTCTTCCAATAGTTGTTAAATAATTTTAACATAATATATTTTTAATCTTTATTCCAATCATTAATATTTTAATTTTTAGCTTTATCATTCGGCTTAGTATATTTATCTAATCTTTATTAGTTTTATTATAAATAACTATTTAGTTTAGATTTTCTCCTCTCTTACACAGCCAGTGGCGTTTATATGGGGGAGAGGGCCAGGGATACTGGATATCCCAGAATTTATGAACACTATATAAATTATACATAATTTAATCCGTAAACACTTTTTATTATTAAGTATACAAGTATATACTTAGCCATAGACATTTGGGAAGATCCATCATTGTTAAGGTCATTGTTGGTTTAACATTTATTGATAAATATTGATGGAATATATAAATATTATTATCTACTATTTTTTTTATTATAAAAACGTTCACTCGTATTTTAAATTTGTAAAAGAATAAAATGACAATATATATATTAAAAAATCACTTTATTAATTATTCATAATAATATTGGAGATTTAGACTCTGAGATTAAGCGATGTTGTGTGTTTTTTTTATTTATTTATGTGTATTTTTATATGTATATGGATAGAAGGAGCAGAAAAAAAAATTTAGAGTAAAGAGATTTTTGGTAAAAAATTCGTTATAGTTGATATTTTAAAGAGGTTATTTTTTGAATTTCCTAGTAGTTTTTTTAAGCGCAAAGAAAAACTCCCGAGCTTGACAAAAAAATTTTATAATTTGCAAAATAACAAATAAACTTGTCATTAGTTACCAATTTAGGTGTATATAAGTATTACATTATTATTAATATTATTATCATATTATGTTATTATTTATTATATTTAGATTTTGGACGGAAAACAAAGAATCTATTGCAGGTTTTACAATGATGTGTTTTTTATTTTATTAGATTTCGAGTGGAGCGAGGAAGCTGTTGGTTTTATAATGATGAAATTTTTATTTTATTTTCAATTTTGAGTGGATCGATGAAATAGTAGTTGAGTTGGAGTTTTGGTGTAAATAGTCATTTTTGATAGAAAATATACCTATTCTAGTTAGTATTTTGAAGAAGTCATTCTTTGCAGTTTTGAAGTAATGAGGTTTTTTGATGGAAAATTCATTATAGTTGGTATTTTAAAGAGGTTATTTTTTGAATTTTCTAGTAGCTTTCTTAAATATAAAGAAAAACTGAACAGTTTCTTTTATATTTGTATGTGTACCTACACTTTATTAAGTAGGAGTTTTGGGTTAAACAGGTTTTCTTATGTGTAAAGGAAAACTATCTTTATTAACGAAAATATTTTATAAACGCAAGGAAAATAATAAAATAAAGTTGTCATGTAGTTACTGATAATTAATATATTATAGTGAACTTCACTCAGAATCATATTTGAGTGTATTGGTTAATCTTCGTTCTCAAATTTAAAACATCAAAACTTCAAATAATTCATATAATATATATAAATAGGTACTCAATCTTTTCCGAGGAACGAATGGACGATGTACTAACTTCTACCATCTGATGTACCTGGATGACACTTTTATGGTAGGTAATAATATAGTAGAAAAAAATATATCATAATATAGTAGAATAAATGTTAACTAAAGATGTCGGTGGCTTTTGAGGATTAGGTACAGTGTTCAAAGTTTAGAGGTATGTTTTTTTTTATTTTCTAATAAAGCATTATTAATTACTACAGTA